>MU226674.1:97581-108272 GCA_018584345.1 Thuja plicata
AGACCCTCTAAAACTTACCCTGAAGTTAACCTACGAAAATCTAAGTCAAAGAAACTCTAGAAACTTCTAACCCTGGGGTAAGCATGGGTACTACTCAAAGATGACCTTAGTTAACCCTTGACTTACCATGGTTTGCCCTTTACTAGCCATGTCCATAATAAATTACAATACTTGCCAAATTTGGCACATTAAATTAAAACATTAGACATGACTTGATAACATGAACATTTACTAATTTAATAACATACATGCAAACCACATTTACGAAATAAATACATAACAATGAGGTCCATGTCTCTTTATATAGATAGGACCTTGGTAAGCACAGGTATATACATAGGTTCCAGTACTGGGTCCCCGATTTAGATACATGGTCAACTCTTCCTGCACACTCAATGCACACATCAGTAGATCCAACACAACATGATATAAAACATAACATATCATCAATAATATGTGTAATCATATAAACCATATTGCATTTAGAACTGAAATATCCTAGCATTGGTTTCCTAGACCAATTCATCATGTTACATTCATACATTTAGATCCATATAAGACATCAACATAAGCTGGAACTAAATTAGAACATAAACATCTCAAAAGTACCCTGATTACAAAATCAGGTGCTGAATATATAACACAGGATTCCACCAATCCTCAAAAGTATGAAAAGTCTCACTGATAGAAAAAGTATGTGAAAGCATAACTACTGAAAGCATGAAAACAAAATAGTAAACTATAACAGTCTAGTGTAGGTCTCACACCACTACTCTTCAACCTGCGATCCTGAAGAAATTTGTTGATGACACCTTCTTCTTTGGGGTCTCCTTGATTAGGGAAGATGGAATGTGGAAGTGACTACTGGACAATTATATTACTACTTTGGGATAGCATATCAACTATCACAAAAGCCAAATTTTCTTCTTCAACACTCAGGACCTGGTTCAAAATTTAAGTTTGAATATTCTGGCATGCCAAGCTAACAAACTTCCTGCTACCTATCTTGGCCTTTCATTGACTGTCAAAGATGTTAATAATGAATTCTAGAATTCTATCCTTGAAAGGACCCAAAGGAAATTGGTGGGCTGGAAAGTTAAACTCCTTAGTAATGCTTGTAAGCTTCAACTCCTTGCTACTTCCCTACAAGGCATTCCAGTTTTTTTTTTTTTCTATATTTAAAATCTCTAGTTTCATGGCTGAGAAGCTTGAAAAAATTCAATGTACCTTCCTTTGGTCAGGGTCTGATGAAAATAAATTCCTCCCATTGTTCTCTTGGGATAAATTTTGTCTCCCCAAAGCCCTAGGGGGCCTGGGTTTAAGGAAAATTTGCAACCTTAATAGAGCTCTACTTTCTAAAATGGCTTGGACCATGGTGCAGGGAATTGATTATTGGTGTAAAACCATGAAAGATAATTATCTAGATGGGGGATGCTACTATAAACTCTTCATGGGGTAGGGCCACCCTGGGGGCTCCAAAATCTAGAACATTATCCTCAAATGCAAACGTATATTGGAAAATGGGACCGTCTAGTCATTGGGTAATGGTATGGAGATCAGATTCTGGGATGACCCTTGGTGTTGGGCCACTGGTCTCCAAATTTATCTCTAATGGTAGTGGATAGACCTCCTCCCTTATCTTTAGGATAGACCAGACCTAACCATCCTTGCAACTAAACTTAGAGATTTGTTTCTTTCGGTCTACATCCCTATCATAGACCAGCCTGATAGATTGCTTTGGAGACACACTCAACATGGTGGGTTCTCTACCAAATCATCCTATGGTATTCTTATTAATGAGAATTATGACATTTCTTTTTAGAGGAAGGTTTGGCAGCCATAATTAATCCCTAAAGTTAACTTTTTCTAGTGGACAATACTTTATGGGAAAATACTCACCCTTGACAATCTTGTCAAAAGAGGGTTAAGCCTTGCTAACAAATGTTGCCTGTGTAGGAAAGCTAAGGAAAGATCTAACCATATCATGCTTCACAATGAGTTTGTTGTTGGGATCTGGAAGGAGATCCTCTCTAGACTCAACCTTTTTGTGGGCTTCAAACCAAAGCATCTAGGATATGCTTCTTGAATGACATTTTCCTTCAAAGCACCCACTGATAAAAATCTTATGGAACCCAATTCCCCATATATTCTACTGGGTAATTTGGAATAAATGCAATAATAGGATATTCAGAGATACTAAACTCACTACAAAGGATGTTTTCTATCTCAGGTATAAACTCTTACAGAAAAATCTGTTGGTGGGAAGCTGGAAAAGCCCTAATTTCCCTCCTACTGACTTTCATGGGAAGATTGGTGAGGATTGGGGATTGGGCAAGGGGTTTGCCAGATTTGAAAACACTAAATGAAGAGCCAAAAAGGTGACTATTTGGGTACCCCCTCAGACCTACTTGCACAAACTTAATTTTAATGGTCTTCCTAGGGCAGGCTACAAGCGGGAGGGGGAATCATATAGGATCACTAGGGGAGAATGTTGGCCGCTTATACTGGTCCCCTCGTTGACCACTCGGTTAACTAGGCGAAGGCTATGGCACTCTTATGGGGACTAAATTTCTCTCTTAACTTGGGTTGCACCGGGATTACGCTTGAGGGGGATTCCAAGGTTATTGTTGAGGCTGCTAGTGGTTTCTCTATGACCGGGTGGAGAATTGACCCTATCCTATTGTATATAACAGGTTTGTTGGGTCACTTTAGTGAGACCACCATAAAACACATTTATAGGGAAGGGAATTCAAGTTCTAATTCCATGGGGGTTGTTGGTTTGTAGATGGATGGCTTACAATATTGGTGTGCTGCTACTCAGCTAACCAAAAATACTCAGGACCTACTTATGCAGGAAATGAGCAGTGTCAATAACAACAACCAAAATTTTTAAAAATCAAAGATAGATTTAGGTGCTTAAAGGAAGACCTCAAAGAAATATCCATTCTAGCATGGCTATTTATCACATTTGGAAATTCCGCATGGCCTCTGAATGTATGTTCCCCAAGTCTTTTTGGCAGTGGATGTCGCCTGCTTGCATCACTCCCTCCATAAAGTGCCATTATGTCTTTAAGTGGCATTAGATACATTTCTGATTTAAGGATATTAATAAAAGATATGACCAAGATTGCTTTGATGGTGATTACAGGTTACAGTGCTGCGTGCACGTGTTAACCCCGATAGCGTCCTTGGCGGTGTTTTTTGTGCCTAAAGTCAATTATTAATGCAGTTGTCGTATGCAAAATGATAGATGTTTAAGGCCAAGTTATTACCTCATTTTCTACAATTTCACGCAACTTCTCAACTTTGTTTTCATGCTCTAGTTTATGGTGGTATTGTTTTTGAAGGGTTTCTACTCTTGTTGGGCGTGGAATTCTTGTGTGCGGGCTGTGTCTAAACTTTGTTTCTAATATGGGTGGGAATCGTCATAGGATTGAACTAGACAATATTGAGGAGAATTTCTCCTTAGACCTGATGGTGATGTATTTCTGTAAGGAAGGATGGATTCTTCCCTTCATGAAATGCTTGGCTAGGCACGATGAAATGATTTCTTGGCAGTTTGCCAAAATCTGGAATGAGAGAAGGGTCACCATTAATGGTATCACATTTGATATCAATGAGTAGGTTATTGGTAAAGCCACAGGTATGGCCACCACAGGCAGGAAGTGGAAGAAAACCACCAAAACTGAGGCAAGAATAGAGTTCAACTAGTTTTTTACCAAAGAAAAAAAACCGGTGTCTAAAAATTGCGGTTATAGCATGGTTGACCTTCTAGAGTTCTGGCTGAAGATGTGCAAGCTAGTTATGAAGTATTTCACCTTGGAGGTTCATTTTGGTATGTTCTACAATTACCACCTCCCTTTTCTTAACCACCTTAGGCATAAGTTGTTAATTTCCATGTCGTTTTAAAATTCTGCATTCCTTTGAAACTATTGTGGCCTCCGTGAATGAGGCGATCTCTCCTGATAAGAAACCTATTTACCTCTACTAGGGTCTTATCTTCAGAATTTACCACTTCCACCATGCTCTCTGCCCTCCGCCCATCATGGAAATTACCCAAATTGCCCAGAAAAATATGTTTCCATTGATCTCCCTCAACCAGGGAATTCCCTCACCATCTAGTTCTATCAGAAGCTCTACCCCTGCTACCAGTCATAAATCTTTTGAAACCCACCCTACCCTTACTTTGTGTGCGGGCTGCAAGCATGACCTAACCCTTGATGATTCTCCCTAGCCTTCCAAAAAAGGAAAGAAAATTTACATCAACCTGGAGTGCCCCCAAAATATTGACCCCTAGCCCACTAGTACCCGCCAGTCTTCTCGGCTTTCCAAAGAGAAGGGGAAACATGTTATGAAGGAGTTATTTGATAAAGAGGATGTCTCGGTTGAATCTCCTAGCCGGGATGATATCCAGATGAATACTGATCATGAAGTCAAAAAGAATACTAACCGTGACACTATGGCTGAAGTGGGAAAGGAAGATTTCTCCCTTGACACTATGACAAAAAACCCTAAAAGTGTTGTGGATACTGGTCCGGTTGGAAAAATCAAGTTCCACATTATAAATCTAGAGAATACGGTGGCTAAAATGAATGAGAACTTGGCCAACACAAATAGGAGGCTGGTGGATGTTATCAAATTCTCCCTCAAGGTCATGCATGCCTCTTCCACTACCCTTTATTTGCTGAATGAGATGGCCTCTGCTGGGAAGGATTCTATTGAAGGAAACCGGGAACTCTTCAAGTTTCTAAACGAGGAGTGGGTGGACCTGCTACTATTGAAGCACCTATGGGACGGAAAAGGATCTAGCTAATGGTGAAGTGTGGGTTTAGGTGTTGTTACACTACGTTCCCCAAGACCTATAATTGGGCCAGTTTCTTTATTTTTAGTTTTAAACTTAAGACTTTAATTTTGTTAAATAGGCCTGTGTGGCTTCGTATTATTTTTTGGCTGATGGGTTTTGATACTTTTCATATGTGGTAAACCTCTTTCTACTGGTTTAGCTTCTATGTTTTGGTTTTTGATAAAGGTTGATGATGGTTTACTTGTTTTATTCTACTAACTTTAGTTATTTAATATGTTGTTAATTCTTTTTAGTTAGCTCACTTTTGTACCTCGGGTCAGCACCCTCTTGTTGTTTCTTATATAAAAAACACTCCTTCATTGCTCCTCCACCATAACTAACCTTGTATGATTGCATACTTAATGACATGGAACTTAACTATTCTCTTTCTTTTTTCATCCATTTGAGAATGCAATATCATTTTTTGTAAATATCCAATGATGTCTTTATACTATTCACAACAATCCATATCACAAATATAAGGCCTCTACTTTTCTTCTAAAATATTTACTTGATTTTCATCTAAATTACTTTGAACCATTAATTTTGCAAGTCCTAGACCTTTGACCAATTTTGTGATTTGAATGTCAATATTGAACTCTTGGATTTTGTTTATCCATCTATACCTCCTTCCTGAAACTTCTTGTTGAACCAAAATGTCTTTCATAGCAACACTTGGCACATAAGCAAAAATAGATGCTCCTACCAAATAGCATCTAAAAGGTTTTACAACTATGACCAAAGGATATGCTTGTTTTTCCATAATATCATCCTTTAATTTTTCTTCTTGTAAAGACTTACAAAAAAAAGAAATGAGTTGTTCAAAGCCCTCTGAATTAATATGTAATAATACTGCAACAACAGTATTATATGAAACAAAGGAGAAAATCTACAAGGGCTTGTCATAATTAGGTGTTCTTAAAATAGGAGCATCTTTAATATCTTGTTTAATACCTAAGAATACTTTAGTTTCTTCTTCACTCCATTCCACCTTGGCTCCTTTCTTCATCATCTTTGAAATAGGGAGACTAACTTCTACAAAGTTTGTAACAAATCTCCTTAGAAAGTTCACTTGTCCAAAGAAGGATTGAATTCCCTTGACATTCTTTGGCTAAGGGATTTTATCTATAGCATCATCCCTTTCAAGGTCAATTCTTACTCCATCTTTAGACACAATATGTCCTAAAGCTTTCTCTTTGTGACTCCAAATGTAAACTTCTTTGGGTTGAAAGAAACCCCATATTCCAAAGCTATAATAAAAATCTTCTCAAGATGATCACAATATTGATCTTCTTTTGCTGAATAAGCTATTAAATCATCTTGATAAATAGCTAAAAAGTCATTTATGAAATCTGAAAATGCACATCCATGGCCATCTAAAATTTTTCACCAGTGTTTATTAAGCCAAAAGGCATTCTCACATAGACATAAGTACCCCATGGTGTGGTGAATGCAGTATTGAATTGTTCAAACTCCTTAACCATGAATTGATTATATCCTATGAATCCATCCATCATAGACATTAATTCAGACCCAGTAACTCTTTGTAACATGGCTTCCATATTTGGAAAACCATAATTATCCTTGAATGAACTGACATTCAGATTTCTAAAATCTACACAAAGTTTGACATCTCCATTTTTCTTCATCACTGGTATCAAATTTGATACCAATGTAGAATGTCTGATGGTTTTAATGCTCCCAGCATCTTTCATCTTCTTTAATTCTTCCTACATTTTTGGTACTAGGGTGGGATTCACAGGTCTCAATTTTTGTCTAAAAGGCTTAGTTCCCTCCTTTAAAGGAATCCCATATTGAAAGAAAATATTCTCTATAGGCCTTCAAATCATCATAGGACCATGCAAAAACATACCTATACTTTTTGAGAAGCTCAACTAATAACTTTCTAATTGTAGGAGACAACTTTATACCAATATATATATTCTTAAGGATCTCAGTTGTTCCTATGTTTACTTCTTCCAAATCTTCAAGTTTTCTTTCCTTATTTGCAGGAAAAGACTTGTCTTTATTATCAAAGATCTTCTTAGGAATAACTATCCCTTATTTGCTAGAAAAGACTTGTCTTGATTTCAGTTGAAGCACCTCTTTACCAAAAATGCTATCCTTATTATCAAAGGTTTCAACACATCCCCTGAAATCCATTTCTTTGTTTAAAAGATTTGCCTCACAATTCAAAAATCTCAGAATATCTAAATCATCTTCAAATACTTGCCAATTCTCAACATTATCTCGCATTGAAGGCCCAAATTGAATTTCTATTTTAGAAATTCCTGCAAATGTAATATCTTTAGGTCTTAAAGAAATGTTAGCTAATAATTTTTCCATTTTGTTTTGAATTCTATCTACCCAATCAATACCAAATGTAGAAAATTTATCTAATTCATCCCAAACAACATTCCTATACTGCTTAAGTCTCTAATTCTTTGAAACATATTTAGACCTAATCTGAGATAAAATCAATTATGAGTGTCCAATTACTCTGAGACTTCTTATATTATGTTTTGAGGCTATTATCAGACCAATTAACAAATATTCATACTGTGAAACATTTTTTGTGCATGTAAACAATAATGTAAAAGAAAACTTGTAGGTCTTACCACTAAGAGCGATCAATAGAATTCCTGCACCAGCTCCTTCCTTAGAAGTTGCTCCATCAAAGTACATGGTCCAAAAATCACACTAGTCCATCAAATTGTTCTTATCATCAGACAACAACATAGGCTTGGTACTTTCTCCAACCCCTGTATCTTGTATTTGAAAAGATCCAATATCAGTATCAACAAAACAATTCATGTCGGTATCTTCATTTACTTCAATCATATGAGGAGTCCTACTTTCCCAGGACACCTTGACATTGTCACCAACAATATTGAAAGTAGAAAAAGACAAATAACATTGGATACTTCCACCTATTGAAGCACCCCATTTTATTGATAGCAACATGACATAATGAGGTGGAATATCAACAACCAAGACACTCATTGTAAGCATTTTGTCAGGACATATTTCTAACCTGTAAGAAAAAGCTTCAATAGTACCAATAATAGGGATTTCTCTAGAGTCAATTTCCTGACATCTTCCATCTGGAGTGTCAACTTTTAATCCCATTAACTTCATTATCTCCATAGGCATAATAGTGTTAGATGCTCCATAATCTATCATACATTTTTTTAGCATCTTACCATTAATAACCAAAGTTAAGAAAAATGGATCAACAACTCCTGAGGAAGTGTTTACATGATTTGTATTCAAACAAATTTGAGGTATTTATTGAAGGCATTCATTCAGATGCTTTTCCCTTGATGTCAGACTTATTTTGTACATTTTTCAACTTTTCAATACATCCTAGTTTTTGGAATCTTATTGAAGAAAGACCATCTAGCATTGTGAGGACCTTCTCTCTATGTTCCTTAATTCTCATTATTTCTAAAAATGGAACTTTAATAGTCATTTGTGACAATACTTTTCCCATATCAATAGGGGTATATTTTCTATCAGAGGGTTCTTGATTTTCAAGACTAAGATGACCATCCTCAACCTGAATGGTCATGGTTGGATTTTTCTCCTTTGATTTCTTATTGTCCATTTTAGGAGGAGAACACATTATTTCTGGTGTTTTAACCTTTACCTCAGATAAATTGTTTGGACCACTTGATTTGTTTACACTTTTAACTTTTACCTTACTTACATTCTCAGAAAATATTTCCTTCTTCTGTGTCTACTTGGTATCTTCTTTGATTTCTTTGATAAAAATGCCAGCTAAACTATTACATGCATCACCAACTACTCTATTTCTCAAGTTATAATTACTTCTTTCTTTAGAAACTAGTTCAACTATAATTCTGGCTCTCTCCTCATAAGAGGGTTTTCTTAATATTGTATACTCCTCACTATTTTGAGCATAACACCTTATATTATCAACCTTTAATTCTTCACTAGTCAAAAAAAATGTTGATGATATACTTCTAGTCTACCTTGTGAACCATACATATCATGGTTCTCAATTTCATTATTAGAATGTACATCAAGACATGAATGAGAATAAGTCACAACAAAACTAGTGTAATCACACAACTCACCTTGTTCCTCTCCTTATTCCTCAATTGCATATGTACCCAGAACAACAACACAAAAAGTAGGATTATGTGGGTTTTCACAAGCTTCACACCAATAATCATCATTGCACATATTGACAAAATTTTTATGCAAAGGATGGGTATCCTATTATTAGGCTTGTCCTTTCTTTGTGAGATAATAGGTTTCCAATATTTGTATTGGGTACCATATAGATGATTGTGTATCCTATTTTGGGGATTATAACTATTATAGGATGACCTACTATTATGTAGAGCTTTATAATCTTTTTATTCTGGTTCTTTTTGATTGCTTCTATTAAACTACTCATCATCCCTTCTTCCCATTTTTCCTGACACTTTTCTATTCATTTAAATATTAATAGTTGTCTTATAGGCTTCAGTAAGGATTCTTAGATTCTTGTCTCAGAGAGAATATCCCATTTTAGAATCAAAATCATTTAAATACGTAGCAAGACATATATTTTCATCAAGCCTTAATTTCTGAAAAAAACCTATGCATAGCTCTTTGGAATCTTGTATTGAATTCAACACCTTCCTCATTTGAATTTTTCTTTATATTGTTAAATTCATTCAATAATAATCCCTCATTTGATTTATTGTCATATTTGTCATTAAATAAATCTATTATTTCATCTATAGACCCCATAGAACCATAATATAACCCTCTAAACCATTCCCTAGCATCTTCAACTAGAGATTGAACAAAAAATTTCATCAAGACATCATCATGATTGATGTTAAGGTCATCCATGATATCTAAAACATTTCTTAAATGTACCTCACAAGCAATAACATTATTTCTTGAAAATTTGGAAATTCTATTGCCAATATCATTTGGGACTGCATTGGGATAACCAGGAATACCAATAAAAGAAAATTGCTTGTACCTTTCAGCATGAAGTGGTCTCCTTTGGAATCTATCATCATCTTGGAATGTAGAAGCTTTTGCATTTGATGTTGTATGATTTTTAGCATCATCATAAGAAGGCTAAGTAGATTTCTTGAGGAAATAAATCTTCTTTTTCTTTTCAAAAGAAACAACTTCTAATTCTGCCTTTTCTATCTCTCTATCTAAAATCTCATTCTCCCTTTTAACTCTTTCAAGGTCAGGGTATCCTTTAGACAGTTGATTGAATAGAACTTTGTGACTTTTGGGCTCATTTATTTCAATATCTATTACCTTCTTCTTTCCTTTATCTTTAGAACCTTGAGCATCAATAATTTTGTGAGTAATAATTTTGTGAGTAATAGGCTTCTCTTGATCCTCCTTAGATCTTTCAGCATATTTTATTGTTTATTATTTTAGGCATTACTTTTTTTTCTTCCTTTTCATCTCTTTCTCTCTTTTTCTTCTAATAACCCACTGCTCTTGGAGTAATCTATTATATTCATCTTCATCTTAAAAGGAATATTAACAATATGAGATAGTGGTATCAGACTCCTCCTCCTCTCTTTCACTAGAAGAACTCTTATCTCTATATGTATCCAATCCCAAGTCTGGAGCCTGTTAGGGATTTTTCTTGCAATGAACTATATTGCTTGATATGCTTATTTGAATCCTGTTACCTCTTAATTCTGACTCAGAGTTCAGAGGCAAGAAAATCCTAATTGCTAAGGACTAAACAATATCCTTCTTTGTTTTTGAGTTCCACAACTACTCAGGCAGGTTTTACCTTGTAAGATGACTGATAACACAGTATTTGTTATTGTGGACACTGATTTGTCATGTA
>MU226674.1:108372-122968 GCA_018584345.1 Thuja plicata
TATACTGAAAATCTGAGCAATCCTTCTGATCTGGCGACATCCCGACTGAGGGAAATCACATAACATATAACCGTTAGTCGCATGGTCATGACAGTTTTCTCTTAACCGCTTTCTTATCACCAGACCAGGCGACTGAAGTGAAACCTTAACTGTTTGACCAGGCTAATCGAGCGATCATGCGACATGAAGAAAGGCGCAAAGTTGGAAGACATTTTGTTGACTTGCCTTAACATCATGCGATCACCCGACTGAAGGTGGGTCCCGTTTGTTTTGAAAGCTTATAACACAGAATCAAGCGACAATTCGACTAAAGAGAAATCGCTAAGTCTCGTGAGATAAATGGAATATTCGGTTTTGTCATGAGACTAAGCGACAAAAGGCAAAAAGCGAAGTCGGGAGATCATTTGGCATATTCCATTTGTTTCACGCGATCACCCGACTGACTTAATCCTTTAAATAGCACATGCCTTAAGTGGATAAAAAGGTAATGAAGGAATAGAAGACATGGCTAAGGGTTTTTAAGATACATCGTTTTACACTAGGTCTTAGGGTTTTAGCAGGGTTTAACAAGATTTTGACAAGGAATAAGCATGAAAACCTGCAAAGCTCAGAGAACAAGGCAAGGAGCTGGACAAAACAGCAAAAAAATCGAAATACAACCAACAGAGCCTCTTCATATTCTGATGTATTTTCTTCATGACTGTATTGGATTGAATATTCTCTTTTAGTGTCATTATTTTTTCTTCTTGGGGATGGAATTTATTTTTTCTTTCCTCTCCTAGGCTAACCATCCTTCAAAGTGGTTGAAATTCCACCTTCTAACTTAACTTCAGGATGCTCTCTTACTCTAAATCTGGTATTCATATTGAGGTGTGTGTATAAAACAATAAATATTAATCAACACTGATTGCAAAGGTTTCTTTGAGTTGCCACCCAAAATAAGTTGGGAAAATAAAACATAACCTAATTGAAAATCCTAAAGGATAATATATTTTTTCATTAGTATACAAAAAAAATAGTTTTTGAACCTTCGGTAACATGATCAGCGAAAGATAGTTTTATAATGCAACCCGACTAACAATAGTTCACAGAGGTCACCAAAAATGTTAAAGTGAAAGTGAACACCAAAACTAGTTTTCACCGAGAGACAGTTTACAGTATAAACCAACAACATAGTTTAAAGAGAAAACTGACAGAAATTTCAAAGACATCAGCGAGGAAAGACTATAGAGCCACCCAAGCACCATTCCACCGAGAGACAACTTTAATTCCAAGAAATGTGGATCTGAGTTACATGTCAGATAAAACACTTGAGTTTTATATTTAGCTTTAATTTTATCTTTAAAACCATTTCTTGAGGGACAAGCAAAGCACATGTAATTGTTTTAATTATTCTAAATGATTGAAAATATGCAAACTAGGAGATCAAGGTCAAGTTGTAAACCTTTGATCATAGAGTTTTTATTATAATGAGTGAAACTAAATTAGGTCAATTTATTCTATAAATAAATGTGTAATCAATCAGAACAAGAGGATGTGATGATGATTGTTATTAGACAGAGAGTTTTATGCAGAAGGACAACAAGAGATGAAATCAATTATGAAGAACAAGATTCAACGATACTGAGAAGAACTAAGGTATTAGTGAATCACTATAGGTGATATACATAGATTGTGAACTTAAAGGATCTATACTCAACAATTCAATATTTCATATAATCAGGTCAATAAGTATTTTTGACTGCATTATAACAAGTGTAGCAAATAGAAGAAATCATTTAAGAAGGTGGATTTAACAATATTGATGTAAATCTCTTAACCGAGTGCACACGTAACAATGTTGCTAAATCTCTTAACAGAGTAGACCTTAACCATTCTAAACATGTTACTCCTAATAGGGTAAGATCATCAGAAGTGATAAAATTTGTAGCCTTAACTGACACCTTCCATTCTGCAGATAGTGAAGTTTTGTGGGTTTCATCCCCACCATAGTTTTTAACTTCTAACAGGGGTTTTCTACATTACCAATTCTTATGTCATGTGTACTTACATTTCATGAATATTTCTATGAATGTTTACATGCAATTAAGTTTATGTTTTGATATTACATGCATAAGCTAGAATAGCATCTATGGTCGGTAATGCCAGGATTTGAATACTAAAGGATTAAGGGTTAATTGATAAAAGAATTTAAGGGTACTGATTCACCCCTCCCATCTCATTACACACCATTCCATTATTCAAACAATTGGTATCAGAGCTAGATCTCTTATTTGGAAAATTTTAAATAACTTGAGAGAAAAGATCATACAATGGAAAGGTATAAGCTAGACAAGAATATTGATAATCAGAAGTTCTAGATACAAATTGTCTATGAGAAATACAAAGAAACTAGAATCAAGATGAGAGAGCTACTAGATGAAAGAAAGGTTATGACATCTCCATGTAATGAAATAGAATATCATGAAGAAGAGATAATTGATGTGTTTGAGTCATCAGGATCTACATTGGTGTAGGAGCACCTAGGAAAACTCTCTATTTTTAGTTAAATTTTTTCCTTGTAACTAACTCTAGCCAAGTCAGATATTTACTTTTGACCTTAGAAGTTAGTTATGAGCATTTATGCAAAAGATTCTCAAAAGTTGTCATGACAACATTTGCAACTTTTGAAAATGTTTTATGCAACTCGACAACTTTAGATTCCCCTCATTATACGACTGGAAAATCAATGCTAGTGGCTTGAAATGAGGGAGAGTCATATTATGATACTTGTGGCTCATTTATCGAGGTAGTAGTGGATGTAAGCAAGTTTTTGAAAGTGAATAGAGGAAGTATTCTGAGATACAGAGTACAGTCAACTTGTTTGAATATTCTTAATGTTTTAATGGATTGAAAATTTTAATCTATTTGTAGATTCATGTAGTAGGATTATATTCAAGGCTTTTTATTTTAGTGAGTAAGTATATTAGTGTTGATTTTGTAGCCTTTAGAAATTTATCAAGTTGTAGGGATTCTACTAGTCCAATTCAGTGTAGTTTTGGTTTTATGGCTCCCCCATGAAATCCAACCATGCAAAACTCAAAAGGTTGGATGAATTTGTTAGGGGAGCCTCTGTAAAGTGTGAGTATTCAAATAGGAGGTCAGACGAATCAATTTTCTATTTTTATAGCCATGCCCTAGGTGATCTATGATTGTCCGGTTAGGTGTATGGCAGAGGAAAAGATGAATATAGAGACAAGGGTGTGTATGAGTTATGAACCAACTATTATATCAGAGTCATTAGGGTCTTATAGATCCATGGTAATGATTTTAGATCTCATCCAATCTATTTGTATAGATTTCTCCATAGAATACAGTGGACTACTTGAGAAGAGACAAAATAGGCCTAATAACCCTACAATTGAGGACATGGGTGTACGGAATACTTGGGAAACCTAGACCTTAAAAATAATATAGGTCTTCAAAAAGGGTATCAGGATCCTAGATTAGTTTTTGGGTTTTTTAAGGAGATTTAGGAAGAAATCCAGAAAAAAACCCTCTAGATAGGACTAATTGGTTAACTAGGCCTAATAGGATCATTTTGAGTGAAGACTTGGAACTTGACTAAATTGGGATTAAAGACCTATTCAAATGGGAATATATGGATGCAGAATGTGTATACAAGTAGTAGAAAAGACCCTTATAGAATTTTTGGAGTTGGTATGAAGGTTTTATGTTTGGAATCCTTCAAGCAAGTGTGAAGCATTGAGACAAAACTGGTGGTAGTTGACCTCCAAGGTTAAGCACAAGAAGAATAACTCTTGGAGAAGAGTTGGAATATTCTTAGGCTCATTGTCTTGAGGCTATTGAGATCCTAGAAGAGGAATTGGGATCCTAATTAGGCTGGGGCAAGAAAATTCATGTCTAGAACATTGTGTGAGCACACCTTGAGGTTACTTCTATCAGATTGGTATCACAACATACCTGATCCAGCTTGTGGTTAATTTTCCAACAAACAGAATCAATAGGATAGTCAACAATGGTGACCAATGTTGAGTTGGCTAAGAAGGTAGATGATCAAGAAGTGGAGAATAGGATACTCCAAGACAGATTGGCTAAAATAGAGCAAAAGGTAGATGAAGTTGATGTGAAAGAAGATGAAGTGAAGGATAAATTTGAAGGGAAAGGCAAGGACATTTCCATTGATGATGAAGTACCCGAAGCTGACCCTTTCCATTGATGATGAAGTACCCGAAGCTTTAAAGGCTATGAGTGGAAAAGTACTAGAAGGATTTTCAATATTTACTAGAAAGACGGAGCCATAGATAGTCCTTGATTGGATAGAGAGACTAGAAAACCATTTTGAGTGTGATGGAATCACTGAGGCTCAAAAGGTGAAGGTTGCAAAGGCTAGACTGAGAGGGTCTGCACTCACTTGGTGGAAATTCATCCAAGATGAGAGGGAGAAGGAAGGAAAAAATCCCATTTCTTCATAGAACTCTATGGTTGCAAAATTCAGAGATGCTTATATCCATGAGGATTATGAAATCCAATTGCATAAGAGAAGACAAGGTTTGAGAAAAAAGGACCTAGATGTAAACTCATATACTGAAGAGTTTCAAAGACTTTGCATGAGATCTATATTTTAAAAGGATGCAAAGGTTAAGGTATAAAGATACCTTAATGGAATAAAGTCGATGATACAAGATGAGATGAGTATTTTGACTCCAGACACCATTCAAAAGTGCCACCAAATTTCCATCAAAGTTGAAGAGAAGCTAAGGAAGAAACAAGACTCTATTACTACCAGAGGAAGAGGTAGAGGGAGAGACACTAGAGGACAGAGTGGTGGATATGGTGGAATTAGTTTTGAATCAAAGAATAAAGGGGAGACAAAAAATTTTGAAAAACAAGAAGGAAAATCCAATAAAGGAGGTTCAAATAGAGGAAGGAACTCTAGTGGCAGAGGAAGAAACAACAAATAAGGTAGAGGTAACTACTTTGCTACTATGAAGTGTTACCACTACAACTAGATGGGACATCCTACATATAGATGTCTAGAGTAGGGTCCTACTTCTAAAGGAAATGATAAGAGGGTGAATTTTGTCCAAGAAGAGACTAGTGGTGGAAACAAACACCCTAAGATTCCCTTAGAGTTAGAGGAAGGTGAAAATTTTATGATGAGGAGAACTCTGATTAAGGAGCCAGTAAAAGAAGAGCCTAGTCAGAGGAGGTCATTGTTTACAGTGAAGTGCAAAATAATGGTAAAATTTTATAGATTCATTATAAACTTAGGGTATACTATAAATATAGCATGAGAGGAAGCATTTAACAAGTTGAAGATGACAATAATACCCCACACCAATGCTTAAAAAGTCACCTGGCTAAACAAAGGGCAACTTGTCCTTGTTAATGAGAAAGCTTGGGTGGAGTTTTTAATTGGGAGGTATAAGGAAAAATTCTTGTATGATGTGCTACCTATGGATTCATGTCACCTAATCCAAGGTAGACCATGGAAATTTGACAAAAATACCATGTATGATGGTGCAAAGAATTGATATTCTTTCAAGAAGGACAACTTGACATTCAAAACACGGTCACTATTGGAGGATGTAGAAATGAATTAATCCAGGCCCAATGTTCTCATGATGAGTGAGAAATATTTCTTAGTGGCCTTAGAAGGAGAGGGAGTTGGTTTTTCACTGGTGTTGAAACCAAAGGAAGAAAGTGCTAATAGAGTAGTTAAGAAGATGTAGTTGCCAAAGGAAGTGCAGGAGCTGCTACAAAAGTATGAAGGCATATTCAGTGATGGAAAACCATCATCCCTACCACATAAGAGGTCAGTAAGCCAGAAAATATACCTAATCCCTAGAGCTATCCTTCCCAATAAGGTTGCATATAAGATGAATCCTCAACAAAATGAGGAGATAGCTAGGAAGATTCAATAACTACTAAGCCAAGGTCTGATTAGGAAAAGAATTAGACCTTGTGTCATACCCACTGTCTTAGCCCCTAAGAAGGAAGGAACATGGAGTTTATGTACTGACTCCAGAGAAATAAATAGAATAACCATTAGGTATAGGTTCCCTATCCCTAGGATAGAAGACCTAATGGACTGTCTAGGAAGAGCAAGGTATTTTACCAAGATAAACCTAAAGAGTGGCTATCATCAAATTAGGGAAAATGAGGGGGATGAATGGAAAACAACCTTCAATACCACTGAAGGACTATACAAGTGGCTTGTAATTCCATTTGGGCTATCCAATGCCCCATCAACATTCATGAGGTTGATGAATGAAGTCCTTAAAGACTATATTCGAAATTTTATAGTAGTCTACTTGGATGATATACTCATCTATAGTAAGACAAGAGAATAACATCTTACACATCTAGAAATGGTTTTCAAGAAGCTACATGAGGAGGATCTAATGATAAACATGGAAAAGTGTGAATTCATTAAGAGAGAATTAGTGTACCTGGGATTTGTGTTATCTCAAGGCAACCTAAAGCTAGATCCTAGCAAAGTGGATGCCATAATAAAATGGCCTAATCCAAGAACAAGCACTAAGGTAAGAAGATTACATGGCTTAGCATAGTACTATAGAAATTTTATCAAAAAATTTAGTGCAATTTGTGTTCCTATTCTTGATACTATCAAGGGTGGGATGAAAACTAAATTTGTATGGAATGAACAAGCTAACCATGGGCTTGAGTTGTTAAAGAAAAAGATTACTACTGAACCAATCCTAATTTTTCCAAGATTTGAAAATTTATTCACTATGGAATATGATGCCATCAATGAAGCCATTGGTGCAGTCTTGAGTCAAGAGGGAAGACCAGTGGCCTTACACTCTAAGAAACTAAGTAAAGCTAAGAAGAAATACTCTTCTTATGACCTAGAGATGTATGCTTTGGTCCAGGAAATAAGAAAGTGGAGGCATTATTTGCTTCCAAAAAATTTCATAGTCTCTTCAGATAATCAAGCATTAAGTTTCTTGAAATCTCAAGATAAACTCAGTCACAAGCATATGAAGTGGGTTGAGTACTTGTAAGCTTACACCTTCAAAATAAACACAAGAAGGGATTGAAAAATAAGGTAGCATATGCCTTAAGAAGAAGAGCCCTGACCATTCAAGAGATACAACTAAAGAGCATGGGGATAGACAAATTCAAAGACCTATATGGTGAAGATGAGGACATTGCAGACATTTAGAAGGTATGCCAAGAATATTACAATCACTTTCATAGTCAATTATCTAAGTATAGTTTATAGAGTGGTCTATTCTATAAAGGGAGTCAATTTTGTGTCCCTAGGGGTCTATGAGGGAGAATCTAATCTAGGAGAAGCACAATGGTGCACTTAGTGGCCATTTTGGTGTTAATAAGACACAAGAATTAGTTCAAAGATTTTACTTTTGGCCCAAGATGAATCTGGATGTTGAGAGATATGTAGAAGGTTGTGTTATCTGTCAAAAGGAGAAAGGTGCATCTACTAATGTAGGCCTATAACAGCCTTTACCTATTCCAACCAGACCATGGGAATGTCTGAGCATGGATTTTGTAGTGGGATTGCCCAAGACAAAGTAGGGAATGGATATCATTTATGTTATTGTGGACAAATTTAGTAGTATGACACACTTTGTACCCCACAAGACAACAAATGATGCAACTCAGATACCTTCCCTATTCTTCAAGGAGGTAGTCAGAATACATGGTTTTCCATTAAGCATAGTGTCTTATAGAGAAACAAAATTTATGAGTAATTTTTGGAAGACTCTCTGGCAGAAGTTGGGAACCAACTTGTATTTTGGATCTGCATACCATCCTTAGTCTGATGGCCAAATAGAGATATTCAATAAGAGTCTTGGAAATATCCTAAGGTGTCTAACTAAGGAGTATGGTAAAACTTGGGACCAACTCATTGGGCAAGAAAAATATGCCTATAATGACACACTAAATAGGACTACTAGTAAGATTCATTTTTAAAAAAGTTATGGCCTTCATCCAAGAGGAATCTATGAGCTCAGAGATCTAAAGGATGGAGCCAAGGGAAGTGGATATGCTAATAACTATGCACATTCTATGCAAGAAGTCAATGAGACAATGAGGAATACACTCATTGAAAATACAGAGAAAATTAAAGAAAAGTAGATGAGAGGAAAAGAGATGTCCAGTTCAAAGTTGGGGATCTAGTGATGGTTCACCTCAACAAGGCAAGATTACAAAAAGGGACACCACATGAATAATTGGCCCATGTATCATACTATACAAATATGGAGCAAATACCTACAAGGTGAAAATACCAGAGGATATGGGTTTATCTCCAGTGATTAATGTTGTGCAGACCTAGTTTTATACAAAGGTCCAATCCCAAATGAAGATTAGAGTTTGACTAAAGTCATATAGGAGGTGGAGGAACTCAACTTGCCATCTGAACCAATCAAGAAGGAAAAACACGTACTAGATTCCAGAGTATACAAGAATATAGGGAAGAAGGAATACCTAGAAAATTTAGTGAAGTGACATGGACAAACAGATGCAGATGCAGTTTGGATAAAGGAAAAATAGAGTTCAAAAAGTTGGGCATTGACCTCAACTTACTCAATCCAAGGGTGGATTGAAGCATTTTCATTTTGGGAGGATGGTGCAGGAGAACCTAGGAAAAATGTCCATTTCTAGTTAAATTTTTGGCTTTTAACTGACTCTAGCCAAGTCAGTGATTTACTTTTGACCTTAGAAGGTCTAGCAAGGTGTGTGACTAGATGGATTAAGTAACTAGTACTAATCCAATCTAGTTTAGTTATTTTTTCTTTATTGCTTGTTTTGGCTTAGAATTGGGAACATGAGTCTAAATGTATCTTAGATCTAGGTGTGAAGTGGAAAGTGCCTAAAAAGGCTTTAATTATGTGTATTCATCAAGAAAATAAGGATTGATGTCCTAAAAGCTAGTTATGAGCATTTATGAAAAAGATGCTCAAAAGTTGTCATGACAACATTTGCAACTCAAAATTTTTTGATTCCCCTCATTATAGGAGTGGGAAATCAATGCTAGTGGCATAAAAATGAGGGAGAGGAATCTTAAGATACTTGTGGCTCATTTCCTGAGGTAGTATTGGATGTAAGCAAGTTTTTGAAAGTGAATAGAGCAAGTGTTCTGAGATACAGAGTACAGTCGACTTGTTTGAATGTTCTTAATGTTTTAATGTATTGAAAAGCTTTATTTGTTGGAGGATTCATGTAGTAGGAGTATATTCAATACTTTTTATTGCATTGAGTAAGTAGATTAGTGTTGATTTGGTAGCCGTGGGAAATTGTTAAAGTTTTAGGGAGTCTACTGGTTCAGTTCAGTGTAGTTTTAATTTTATGGCTCCACCATAAAAAATCCAATCATGGGAAAATAAAAAGGTTTGATGAATGTGTTAGGGGAGCCTCTGTATAGTGTGAATATTCAAGCAGGAGGTTAGAGGAATCAATTTTCTATTTTTATAGTCATGCCCTAGGCACGCTATGAGTATTCGGTTAGGTGTATGGCAGAGGAAAAGATGAATGCAGAGACAAGGGTGTGTATGAGAGTTCTAAAGCAAGTGTGGTCTCAGAGTAATTAGGGTCTTATAGATCCTTGGTTACGAGTTTAGATATCATCCAAATCATTTGGATAGATTTATCCATAGAAGTCAGTGGACTGCTTCTGAAGAGACAAAATAGGCCTAATAGCCCTATAATTCAAGACAGGGGCGTACAAAAGACTTGGGGACCCTAGACCTTAAAAATCCTTTAGGTCTTCAAAAATGGTATTAGGATCCTAGATTATTGTTTGGTTTTTTTTGGGATATTTAGAAATAAATCTAGAAAAGAACCCTCTAGATAGGGCTAATTGGTCAATTAGGCCTAATAGGACCATTTTGAGTGAAGATTTGGAACTCGACTAAATTGGGATTAAAGACCTATTCAAATGGGAATGTATGGATGTAGAATGTGTATAAAAGTAGTAGAGAAGACCCTTATAGAATTTGTGGAGTTGGTATGAAGGTTTTATGTTTGGAATCCTTCAAGCAAGTGTGAAGCATTGAGACAAAACTAGTGGTAGTTGTCCTTCAAGGTTAAACACAAGAAGAATAACTCTTGGAGAAGAGTTGGAATAGTCTTAGGCTTAGTGTCTTGACACTATTGAGATCCTAGAAGAGGAATTGTGATCCTAAGTAGACTAGGGTAAGCAAAGTCATGTCTAGAATATTGTGTGAGCACACCTTGGGGTTACTTCTATCATACTTATAGAAATACATCAGACACATCAGAAGGAAACATTACAAGTGTGAATGAAATCAATCAACATCTGGCTGGACAAGTTAAATCATTGCAATGCGGTCAAGAGACACAAATTGTAAGGATGATTGAGGTTATGAATAATGCTAGACAAGCTGAGAAAGAAAGAACACTAGCTATTGATGATAGGAGGAAGATCATTGAAAAGATACAAGAGAGAGAATAAGAAATATAAAGACTTACTGAACAACATCATGATATCACCAATCAAATTGTTCTTATAAGTCATGAGGAAAACTGAGCGAGAATAGAAATAAATGGGAAATTGGAATCTATTGGGGAGCTAAGAGAAGAAAATGAAAAACTGAAGCATGAAGTAAGGATTCAGCAACATCACAATGATATGATTAAGAAAGATGAAGAAAGCACAAAAAGAATGGATGATTTTCTGAATGGATAAAGGAGACTCAAAAACAATATGAGTCTAAGGTATACTGAGCATGAAGAATCATCAAACCTAGTTGATCACAAAGATGTCTACATAAATCCAAGACCAAGGAAGAAGTCATACAATCACTATGGAAAACCAGGCCACACATCAAATATTTGCAGGAGCAAAGAAAAAGGTATTCCTAAATCCACATCTGCATTCCTAGGAAATTGTTATAACTGTAACAAGAAAGGACATAAAGCAAATGAATGCAAATCTAAGGTGAAACAACCAAAGAATGAAACGTACATGGACAAATATTATTCTACTTGCAAAATGCATGAGCACACATCTCTTGAATGTAGGAAGAAGAAAAAGAAAGCACACAAGCCAAAAGAACAAGAAAATGATTATCAATCAAGAAGATTCGGTAACTCATATGTTTTGGATTAAGAAACATGGGAAAATTGAACAACATGTGGTAGATATGGACACATAGCTGAAAAATACATGAGGAAATGGACAAAAAAGTATAGAAGCTAGACTAACCCCAGAATGGCATGCTTACACTGTCATAGATTCTATCATCTAAGAAAGGATTGCATAGACCAAGTGATAGAGACAAGCATTTTTGCCAATGGAAATACCATTGAAGACATCAGGAAGATGAGAACCAAAATGTGCAGGAAAGTTACAAAAAAAGATGATGCTAGACTAAGCACCACAGATGGTGATACCTCATCCAATGGATCTAGTGATATCACCACCCCCACCTAATAATAACAAGTAAGTATGGAACTGCACTATATGAAGTTATATTTTACATCAGTTCCAAAATACATTGATAATATGCCAAATTAGCATGAATAAAGATGCACTGTGGTATTACTTGTCATGAATTTGTGAATCCAATATCATCGGTCAATACATAATGAGAATCGTCACTGTACATATAAAATCTAAGTTATTAAATTTAATTTGATCATCATCGGTAATCATGTAAAATACAATGAAGTCTTCACCAAATACCGGGCACCACCAGTGAACATATGAAAAGTGCAACCAAGTTGTTAGTAACCCTGAGCGTCTCATTCTCACCATGGATAAAGTTTCTATGTTCCCTAAGTGACTCCATCTTCTACCACCGAGAAGTAGGTAAAGTATTTTTTACACCACTTAGGGAATAATCTATAAAAGGATGACGAAAATCTCATTCGTTCACAAAGTGATTAAGAGTGAAGAGCAGAAAAAAGTAGAGCGACCAACACTGCCCAGATTATAGAATGACTTACAAGCATATTCATGGCTATTCAGAAAGACTCCCAGTAGCTACAACAGATCAAGTGAGTAACTAAGACTAACCAAGATTGTAGTTTATTTAAGGAAAAGCCCTAATTTCATATAAATAATGGAAACCACTTCACGAGTTTCCAAAATCAAGAATGTGAAAGATAAGAAGGTTAATCTGATCAAGAACTCTACATGTGAAGAACCTAAGTACAAATTATACCTAGAGGCTTCTTTACAACCTGACGACACTAAAGCATTATCAAGCATACCACCTAGGGTTTTTCTAGTTGAGGATGTCTGAGCCTATATCCACTGTAATGTTGCAGAGATTGGATATCTTGAAGTTAAGTAAGCTTACAAGAAGCTATGCACAAATGGAAACATTAAGGATGAACAAAAGCATATAGATGTAAAAGGGTTGAAAAATGCCCTAATTTTCTTGAAGGAAATCAAGGTTGAGTGGATCCAGATAGTTCTTAGCTAGGTACATAACCAAAAGATGTGGATAGATGAGCCAAAACCAATCAGCAAGGATGTAATACACGCAATAACCAGTTATCCTGTAACCAACAAGGTCAAAGCACTCAAACATCCTACTTGCCCCGATATAGAAAATATGATAGGTGCAGTATGGGATGGCATAGATTTAAAGGTAAACTCCATCATCAATCTAGAATTAAATTTTGGTGCATGTGTATTAGGATACAAGGCATTCCAAGCCATCCAATTAAACAACATAGCATGCAGAGAAGTTAACACTACCCATAAGATTGTGAAGAAATATAACTTGACCTATCTGACTTCTACTAAAGAAATTAGAGGATAACATGAGGAAAATTAGGTTAGCAAGGACTAATTCATGTAAGTTCATATCACTCCTCATGTGTACATTTTTCTATTTTCAAAACTTCTTCCCATATATCAGTAATGTCAATTAGGACACTACTCGACCAGTAACAATTCAAAGTAGAGGATTTATTAAGTCACTAGGGGACAAATTTACATCAATTATGGATGAATATTTCACCATATTCAAATATAGAATTAAAAAGAGGATGAGGATACCTAAATAACTAGTTGAACAGTGTAAGGATGATATATTTTTCATAGTGGATACTGACAACACCTTGATCAAACCAACTATATCAAGAATAGAATGGTTAGCACCTCTTGATTATGAAATCAACATTAACTAGGCTACAAATTCTATTGAAGCATTATTTAATGAACCAATGGACACATAATTACCAATATTTGGAACTTATGAAGAAGCTAAGGCCAGAATTAAAATAGGCTTAGTTGTTAAAAACATAGACCCAAAGAAGACTAAAATTTTAAAGACACTTGAGAAAAAGTTGTAGGTTGATGAAGAAGAAATAAAACAAAGAGATGACACCAAGGGACAGTCACCCATTGGTGAATGTGAACAAGTGAGTGACTCCAAGTCAACTGAGTCTAATGCACCACCTGTAAATAAAATAAGAACTACTATTGCATCAAGGATGAGGAGTCAAACTACAAAAGATACAAAATCACCACCGGTTAAGAAAGGACAAGTGACGACTTATAAAAGAAAGCCTTAAACTGGGAAAACATTAGAACCAAAGAGAATAATGAGATTAAACTAAAGCAAGGAAGATAAGGAAGACACTAAACAAGATGAAAAAGATGAAAAGATAAAAGTTCATACCATAATTAATGAGATTGCTACATCAATCATCAAGTCAGGTAGAATATCAGATCCTAATATCAGACAATGGCTAACTCTGAAACCCAAGAATTAGAATAACATAGAAGAATCCATCATCAGGAAAATGTGTGTAGTCAAATATGTACCTATACAATTTAATAAGATGATGCCACAAGAAATTTGTGACAGGTTATCAACAAGGTGGACATATGCACTAAATACTGAAAAACAAATAAGGGAAAGATACCTAGTTTCAATTATGCCATTCGAGTCAAAGATGGAAGAAATTTTTGAAATGATGAAGAAGCATTCAAAGAAGTTCTCAGAAAAATTGAGAACCTACAAAGTACTAGAAGGCATCTTAATAGAGCTTGACAAAGAAAGTGATGATACTTGGAAAGAAATACTCAATCCACCTAAGGTGGATACACACTCTAAGAAAGTATTACACTTACCGAGAACCCTCACAATGAAGATAAAGAGGCCACACTGAGCCCTGAAAACACATCTTCATAAATGACAGTGAGGACATTAATCTAGTTTAGTTGACAACATAGACAAGCAAGGCCATGGATGATGTACCTTAGATTATGCAGTCATTAGGAGACACAAAAAATGTCACAATCCAAAATGTGACAATAATAGATATCACTGGAGTTGATCCTGCCGATGAAGTAAAGGCAGACGAATACGTCACTGTTGCCACTGAGAAAATGAAGGAACGTGATACTACAATGGATGTTGTACAAATAAATATAATAGGTGAGATGCCATTATTGATACAAGATATCAATGGGTGATCCCACAATAGTGGGTTACACCTCCTTTTGCATCGCACAAGTACTCTGAATGAGCTTTCTAACGAATATAGATTTGACAAATTTTGAATTAATTAGGTCTAAGTTTTTTGACGTGCATCAGATGTAGGTTTTTTATCAAATATA
>MU226674.1:136296-175653 GCA_018584345.1 Thuja plicata
AGATTTGACATAGGCAAATGCCTTTTGCACAATATTTTTCCTCTTTTGTTTGTGTAAGCTCATGTGATAGATGTGTGGAAAGAGATGAAGATATCTCAAGAGGAGACCTACAATATGCAAGTTGTCATATCAAAAAAAATGTAGGAACATGGTGATCAAGTCACCCTAGTCTAGGGACAAGGTGGCCAAGTAATCCTAGTCCTCCCACTCAAGCTTGAGATTTAGACTAGAAGATAGTAAGATTTAGTAATTGCCAGATATACCTCCTAAATTTATTTGTCAATTTCTAGTCAACCCATGCATGTAGAAAACCACGCTTTGTTTCAATTTATCCCCAGGTCTTGCATTTTAATCATAATTTAATAGTCATAGCTCCTCACAATGAAGGATCATTGCATCCACTTAGTTCTTGAGACTTTTTTATACTTGTTGATCATTTTCCTTCAAATGTAAGAAGGAAATAGACCTCATCTTCCTAGTGAACCCTCTTTTTGTGCGTTACAATTATATTATTAGAATGAATTCAAATTTTATTTTTGGTGATAATCTCATAGAGTCCTTCCATTTGTATTGTATTATAATCTCTCTTGCTGAAATATAAATGTAGTATTTCTCTAGGAGAGGAGGTTTCCTTTTGAAATGATTGTATCTATGTACATCTTTAGCTATAGTATAGTTTATTGTAGAGGTTTTTTTGTAATGCCAAATATTTTATGTATTTGCACATAGTTCTCCTCATTGATCAATATATGTAATTTTTATAATTTCACTTTCATTCAATAGTTGATTTATGATAAGAACTAGGAGCCTGGCAATAATTGCGAACTATTTATAGTCTAAACTTAGGTGGTGGTTCTTGGTACACAGAACTTCCTAGTGATAGCTATAAATTATTGAATCCAATGTAGATGCACAAGAATTTCTTCTCTTACATATAGACATCATCTTGCACTTAGTAGAATGACATGGTTGAAATAAATTTTAACTAAAGTTCCCAGGGGTAAAACAAAATTAATAGGATAATGATTAATTGGTTAAATCAGAATTTTAATAGGATAATGATTAATTGGTTAAATCAGAATTTTTATTATCATTATCAGTCTTATGATACATATCATAGAGAAGGCATCTTAAACATCAAAAATATTATCAGTCTTATGATACATATCATAGAGCAGGCATCTTAAACATGAAAGCAACATACCACTTTAATTATTTTAAAATACTCACACCAAGTAATAGGATAATGATTAATTGGTTAAATCAGAATTTTTATTATCATTGTCAGTCTTATGATACATATCATAGAGCAGGCATCTTAACCATGAAAGCAACATACCACTTTAATTATTTTAAAATTATCCTCTAAACTACTTAGATTGTATACGTATTCGTGTTGAGCATATCCAAGAATTCTCTTCAATTTTTTTGGACAGATGTACTTGAAATAATTACACTAGTTATTAGATCAGAGCAGAAGTCAACTTTGTTTCACTCACCCCATACACAACAGTCACAACCCAACTCCAATCAAAAGATCATGATGATGTAACAACACCCTTTTCTAAACTCATTATCAAGAAAATAGTTTTGATGAAGCCAAGAAGTGCTCTGAGTGCGGACAGGGATAATGGGGCTAGATAGCATTTCAATGTCTCAGCCTGCATGATTAGAAACTTAGTTAGAACTTAATACTACAAGTGTTATAATAAGATGTTCATTAATGTGATCAAAGTTTCTGTTATAGTAAGAAAGCCAGGACTAGATTCTAGAAAAAGAGAATGAGAAAATTTTGTCAGAATTCCCCTCATGTAGAAAGTTAGGGATAATGTCTTGCAAATCAGGGTTTGGTGAAGGCTAGAGTTTGCTTTTATTCCTCCCTGATCTTCCACACACATAGAGCACTATACCCACAATCTTGAATTGGCTGTGAGCACACTTAATGTTTACTTTCTCCATTTTACATAGCAAAGAAATAAAAATAGATTACCAATACAACAACAAAAACCCAGGGTATAAAAAATAATTCAATCTTTCAAGAAGTAGAAAACATGATTAATCACCTAAAATCTTCCAAGGTGAAACCTCATGAAAAACAAATTTTTTTATGCTTACTGTAAAATGAAATATAATCAAATGAAGGATCGTGTCTGAAACCTCAACCTCAAATCCAGTTTCCAAAGGAAGCTGCAATAAAATTTCTGTCGCTTAGCAAACAACTTTGGTATTAACCATTTAAATTAGCTACATCAACATCCTATCCTAGCACCTTCAGAATTGGCTAGGTGAAAATGTAAGCAAGAGCCCAAGGCAGTGCTGTACAGAAACTCATGAGTGCTACATATAAAATTTGAGCTTGTGAATCTATCCTGCACCAAAGGGCTGACCGCAAAGGGTCTGTAGTGCATTGCCCATTCCCAACTGCATAGAGACTAGAAAAATACTATCTTGTTTTATTTATTCCAAAACTTAAAGTAAATACGTCAGTATTGCTATAAATCTAAAACATAGATGTGATATTCTTCAGTATTTTACAACTCCACAAATGTATGTGGGCTTCTTATTGTGAATTTTATGCCAATCCCATTGATTTCCCTTCATTAATGAGGAAGAGTATTGGCTACACCAGGCACCTATGGGTTGATAGAATGTACAAATGGCCTATAACTATACCCTATAATTGGAGCAAACATTTCTAAAATAAATACATGTAACCCTTATTAAATAATTGAACAACATTATATTTATATGTATCATAAGTCTTAATAATGGCAAATATTATATGTATCTGAACATTTTTTAATAATTCCAGTCATTCAATAATTGATTGATGATGAACCCGCGAACCTTATTCACAGTCATTGAACATTCTTGAATTAGTGATACAAAGGGAAAATCATTGATCTATACAACTTGTATATTGGATCTATAGTGGATGCAACCACACAACAGATTACCATGAGTGTTCATGCTGACCCAGAAAGGATAAGTACAATAAGAAAAGCTCAGAAGGATACAAAGCATGTCACATACACATTAAACACAAATCACTACATTGGGATAAGATGCCCATTACACCTAAATGAACCTGGCCATTTGTCCTCTGGAAATATTAATGTTGTGTGGTTATAAATGAAAAAGGTGAATACTAATCCCAACAGCAAGAGTCTCATACATATTTTATATATATATATTTATACATATTTTATATGAAAATATATAAAAAAAAATTAAAAAATGGCATAGGCTGTCAAAATTTTGACACAAGGCACTTACCATATCGACGCTGATGCTATACAATCAACAACATGATCAACCACTATTCATCATACTTTTGACACATGACACTAAGCATATCAACACCAAAGCTATAAAATCGACGACATGATCAACCATTATGTGTCACAATTTTGACACATGACACTTAGCTTTTCGACGTCGATGCTATACTCTTGACGCCTTCATCGAGTAGAGTTCATCAACATTTAGACTAATGTTCGTCACCTTGGTGGAAAGCAGGGTCCAAGTTGGACCAAACATGTCAACATATCTTTTGTCAACAAATCCACCTTAGTTGTATCAAAATATCGATGACGGTTTAGTGTGTCGTAAGATCGACAAAAAAAGACCGATGATAGTAGTCGTCATTTTATAGACCAATTGGTGTCTAAATTGTGACAAATTGTCATAAAAAATAGGGCTAAAATTTACTAGTGCTATGTTAAAAAGGATGCTTTTACCTGGACCCATGTTGCTGAGAATGCATTTGAGCAACTAAAACAAGCTATGTGTAGTACACCTATTCTCGCTATGCCATATTTTTCCTGACCCTTCACTATTGAGAGTGATGCTTGCGGCAATGGAATGGATGTTTTTCTCCTTCAAGATGACCATCCTATTGCATTCACTATCAAAGCCCTTTCTTATAAGAATCTATCCCTATCTACTTATGCAAAAGAAATGATGGCTATTTTGCATGTTGTACAAAAGTGGTAGCCATACCTCCTAGGGAGTCATTTTTGCATCAAGACAGATCACCAAAGTCTAAAATGCTTCCTAGAAAAATGAGTATCCTCCCCTGCACAATAGAAATGGGTCAGAAAACTCATGGGATATGATTGTGAGATCACCTAAAAGAAGGGTAAGGACAATCTTGTAGCAGATGCTCTTTCTCACACATTTGATGATCAAGCTTCCCTTTCAGCTATTTCTATGCCAATTCCCAATTGGTTAGAATCTGTTTAGTAGGGCTATGTCAGTGACTCTTCTTTATCTCAAATCATTCACCAATTGACCAATAATCCTTCTACTCTACCGCATTACTCTTGAGATGGTGCTTCTCTCTGATACAAGGGTTGTCTAGTGCTTCCTTAGAATCCAGATCTACAATAGGCTATCTTTTATAAACTCCATGCCTCTCCTTCGATAGGGCACTCTAGATTCCTCACAAATTATGAGCGGGCAAGACAGAACTTCTTTTGGAAAGGAATGAAATAGATGATTCAATAGATTGTGGTTGAATGTGATACCTGCCAATGCCACAAGGGTGAAATGACCCTCCTTCCTAGATTGCTGGAACCCTTGCCCATTCCTACATGGATTTGGACTAATATTTCTATGGATTTCATTGGAGGGCTTCCTAAATCAAGTGGAAAGATAGTTATCTTGGTTGTGGTTGATCATCTCTCCAAATATAGTCATTTTTGTTCCCTTAGCCACCCCTATACTGCCTCCTAATTTTTGGACTGAATTATTTCATCAAAATGGCACCAAACTGAAGATGAATTCAGGTTATCACCCACAAACTGATGGTCAGACTAAAATTATCAACAAATTCTTGGAAACTTATCTTTAATGCTTCACTTCTGAACAACAACATCAGTGGGTCAAGTGGCTTCCTCTAGCTGAATGGTGGTTCAATACCTCTTACCACACTACATCTAAAATGACTCCATATGAAGTAGTCTATGGTCAAGAACCTCTAGTGCTCCTTCCCTACACCCCCAGCAACTCACTAGTCTAGGCAATTAACACAGTTCTCCACACTAGGGATCAATTCTTTGCACCTTATAGGATAATATTCACATGGCCCAAAATCAAATGAAACAATAGGTAGATCAACACCGTTCTGAGCACTTGTTTCAAGTTGGGGATATGGTTTTTCTTCATCTATAGCCATACAAGCAATCCTCTCTGAAGCTTAAAGGGTGTCATAAGCTAGCCCCAATATTTTATGGGCTATATAAGGTTTTGGAGAAGATTGGTCTAGTTTCTTATTAACTAGAACTTCCTCCTTCCCGCATTCATCCAGTATTTCACATTTCTTATTTCAAGAAAGTTCTTGGTACCACTGTCAGAGCCCAAACTGCTCTCCTTGAAATGGATAAGGAAGGATCCATTATCCTAGATCCTGAGGCAATCCTTGACCGGTGCACTTGTCAACTTTGTTGTCAATCCATCTCTAAGGTCTTGATTCAGTGGCACAGAATGCAACCAGAGGATGCTACATGGGAACCCCTTCTTCAGATTCAGAAAATTTCCACACCTTAAGCTTTGAGGAAAAAGATTTTTTCTAAGCGAGAGGGGATGTTAGGAACGTATGTGTTCCTTCTATTTATTTTTTTAGTGTAGTGTTGTTGGACGCATATGCTTTGTAAGTCATCTCGTGAGTATATTTTATTATCCCACATGCATAGGTAGTAATACTTTTCTAGATTGTATTTAGTAAATAAGTGTGTGTTGAGGCCTTTGAATGGTACCGATAATTTTATTGTATTGATCTTTCTCAAAGGAGGTTACCCCCTCGAAGTGGCCCACGATCAATAGATTCACTCTGATTTCTATTGTTGCTCTATATTTATGCTATTTTGTGCATTTTCATCAGACTGTTGTAGGAGGTTCCTCTCATGCATGTACATATGGGGAGTCATATTCACTAGGTAAACACATGGTGTATATACTAAACATTTTAGTTTTGCACATATCAATTTTTGATACTAATGTCAACTTGGGGGAGATTGATTATCCTAAAGGATAATATATTTTGTCATTAGTATACAAAGGAAATAGTTTTTGAACCGTCAGTAACATGATCACTAAAAGATAGGTTTATAGTGCAACCTGACTAACAATAGTTCATAGAGGTCACTGAAAATGTTAAATTGAAAGTGAACACTAAAACCAATTTTCACCGACAGATAGTTTATAGTGTAAACTGACAACACAGTTTAAAGAGAAAACTGACAGACAGTTCAAAGACATAACTGAGGAAAGACTATAGAGAAGCCTGAGCACCAGTCTATTGGCAAGTGATAATTTTTTGTAAATGTGATTCACTTTTTGGTTTTCATTTATGGAAACACATCTGAGTTTCAGATTGATTCCTATAAAGATGAGTTTTTCTGATTCGGAAATTGACTAAGTATAGAAGCAGAGATACATAAGTATTTTGGATATCAAAGATCAAGATCGATGAACTAGGGAAAGAGATCTTAGAGAAAGACAATATGGGGTATGTATTACCTCCACCTAATATTGATTTTGTTTTGGTAATGTCTACGAAAAGTTATAAATAATTGAAGAGAGAGAGACTATAGCAGAAAAATGATATAGAGTAGTTGGACAATAGCAAAGATTGAGAGAGTATGACATGGACTCAAGGAAATTGAAGGTGGATTTTGGTTGTTGATAACCTACACATTGAATATGTAAGAGCACTGACTATGAATTTGATATTTACAATATTAAATGTATTTTGTATTGAAGGTCAACTTTGTAATATTTGTAATATTCATATTGGGAGCCGACTTTGTAAAGTTGGAAGATATATATGTAAGATCTTTTTGATAAAGATATAGGTTGTTTTTGGACAGTTGAATGAGTTGTTGAGAAAATAGCAGAGCAGAGAATGATAGAGATCATTGAATAATTATAAAGGAACTATCGAAGCACTAGTGTTGCTTGTTTTGTTCATGACTGAGAACAGTTTGTAAGAGATGTAAGCTCAGTTGGCCCCTAACATGGTGTTGTGAACCTTTAACAGGGTTGTAATTCCTTTAACAAGGAAATGTGCTATTTAATATTCAGCTCCTAAAATTGATAGGTCTCCTAAAAAGGACATTATACTTTAGTACATTCTTGTGGGTACCATCCCCACCGGGGTTTTCCCTTGGCCAGGGTTTCCTCGAAAACAAAATATAGTGTTATGAGTACTGTGTAATTTTCTTATGTTCTTTTCTTTACTGCAATTTTATGGTTAATGTTTAAATGGTTGAAGAATTTAATTAAGTTCTATAATAATAATTCACCCCCCTCTCAGTATTATCCAATCCTAACAATTGGTATCCGAGCTTTTTGCCCTTGGAGAGAAAGTCTAATAGCTTGAGGGAGATTATAATGGATTTGGATAGTTTGCAAGAAAACTTTGATGCTACACTTGAAGACCTGGACAAAGAAAAAGCATAAAATGGAGAGTTGAGATTCAACATGTGAAGAGATGAGAAATTTATAAAGAAAATTAAGGAACAACTTGAGTTTTCTAGAAGTCAAAGAAAAGACCTTATGGTTCATATAAAAGAGGATTCAGATGAAGGCAATTCAAATCAAGTGAGGAAACTAAAAGAAGAAAATGGGACTCTGAAACTTGAAAATGAGACTATGGATAAAGAAATATAGATACAGAAGGATGATAAGAAGAAAGTTGAAGAATCTTTAAATAGTGCATTAGATCAAATGAAGAATGAGGCTGACAAATACAAGAACAAGTATCTAGAAATGGAGAAATACAATCAGATTATAAAAGGTGAACTTGTTGAAGCAAAGAAACACATTGAGAAACTTCACACCAGTAGTGACTTGATTGATGAATAGAGAGACAAGAAAAAACCTAAAGGTGATATGACTGGTAATGGATTTAATGAAGCTGAATGTTCAAAGAATCAAGAAGAGAAATCCAATGAGAAGATTGATGCTGAGAAACCTTCTACTAAAAAAACTAGAGAGCAGATCAGACCCTTTAGAGATAGATGCTTTGGTTGCAACAAATTTGGACACATGAAGAGAGAATGCAGAGGTAATGCTCCTTTTGGAACTTTTTTCTAGTTATTGTTTTAATTGTAATGGATATGGGCACAAGAAATTAGAATGAAAAAAACCTAATCAATCTCGATATAGATAACATAATGGAAGAGAATCTACAGTGAAACCTACATCCTACAAATGTAGCAACATTGGACACATTGTGAAGTACTGTAAACTAAAAGTTAATCAGGAAACAAGACCTTCTATATGTTACAAATGAAATAATCCATGACATATAGTGAAGTTTTGTAGGTATAATGGATCAGACAACAAAAGAGTACCACCTCCTATGAATTCACAGAAGAATGGAAATGATATTGGTAAGAGTGTTGCAGATTTGAAGAATGATTTTGAAAGTTTTTTTAAGAAAGTAGAAGATAGCAACAGTTGTAAGATATGGAAGATCCAACAAACAAGTGAGACATTAATTTAGGGAGAGTCAAAAGATGCTACTGGATGTTTTCCTGATGGTAGTAAAAAAAAATTGACCTAATTGGCCGATCATGGCCTTAGGGGGAGCATTGGATACAGACATTAGAATATATCTTTCCCCAAAATCTATCGATTGAGCTCAAGCAAGCTTGGGTATGAACTTGGCCAACATAATATAACATACATCTGAGAGCGCAACATTAGCTAACACACATATTTTTTTCATGAGATCTAACAGCCGACTAGATATTATTGAGTAAAAGAAAGACTTATGACTTAAACTTGTATAAAGCACCATTCAATGACCCATCTCTTTACCATTTTATGAAGAGAAAGCTAAGGAGATCAGAGAGCAGAAAGATTTAGTCTATTCTACATTTACTGTGCATGATCAATTGAAGCATAAACATGGAATTCAGTGGAAGAAAGGTATTTTACATCATCTAGCTATGGATGCACCTATTATTTTTGATGTTTTAGATTGACCTAGGTACAAATTTAAGAAACATCCATTTAAGTCATGTAATGAGGAACCAGAAGGATCATTTTCTCAAACCCCGTATGGCGTATTACATGTAGAAGATATTAGGGATTACATACATTGTAAGTATGATATATAGGGAATTGATGAGATATCAACTAAGATGGAATATATGACTGATAATGGAATCATGAAAGAGGAGTACAAACACATTGATCAGTTAAGCATAATGAAGATTCTAGACTTATGTGAATTTGATGAAGATGAATGGTTTAAGATACTATTGAGCAGGGTTCATGATCAGTTCATTTGGATAGGTGATCATCTTGTAAAGATTTGTAGTGACCTAATTCATGAAATCACTAGACTAGACAACACTGGAGTCATCCCTATTCCAGAGAAACATGTAAAGAAAGAAGTTGAAACCCTAACTCATTCTAAATGGGATAGATGGGCAATGACTATGAATGAAATCTTCCAGGAAGATGTGAGACTAATTTATATGATACTTGGATACAAATTCTACTACAGCAGTAGACTAACTTAGTATTTGTAGGAGTAATTATGATGGCATGGAGAATGGTGAAGGATAATTTGAAATATAACCTATGTGAAGTTCTGGCACAACAATTTCTTGAAATTGTGAAGCTAGTGAAGAAGGACAGAACTATGAGCTTTAGATTTGGTTCATTGTTGATGCATATGTTTATACACATTGAGCACAAATTTCCTATCTTACATCCTAGTGGTTGGAAATCTGGGATACCTATTGGTATTCTAATCTCATAGAGCTACAAAAGAAAAAATACTACCTGGGTTGATGGAGAATTATTTTCTATGATCAAATTCCTTCAGAGACAAATGAAAACTAGATACGGGATACATGATATTTTTGAAAAGTACAAATATACAATCTTTTTTATGGTTGAAACTAATTATGTATGTTTTGAAGCAGTCACACATAGAAAGAAATGGTGTTATCCCATGGGTTATGATGTAAGTTCTGAGGTACTTACCATGCAAGTACAACATTTTCTTGCATCAGAAGAAAGATGGGGAACATATGAGGAGAAATCAGCAAAGGTGAGAGAGGAATAGACTAGAGGTCTGAGGACAAGAAAAATTGAAAACCTTGTGCATGAATGTTGTGTAAAAGATGGATTGACAGAAGAAGAACTGAAATAATTGAAAAACAAGATGACATATAGATCTCTTGGATTGGAAAGTGAAAGTACTTCAGCCCCTCCCACTCTTGAGGTAGTTATGGTAGACATTCCACCTCCTCCATCACAACAAACATCATAGACAGAGAACATCACTCCTAGAGTAACTATATCAAGCATAGACACATTGCCTAAAGAGCATAGCACAGTGAGAGAAGAGAATAAAATAGAGAAGCACATACGGAAGTCTGACATGAAAATGATAGAAAAGAGAGCAATAGAACAAGGTAAGCTCATAATAATTGACAGATATTATGATAGGTTTGGAGATTTAGATAAGCTTAAGATTGAAGACATTATGATTTATCATCTACTTACTTTCAAAAAGACCCTATTAGAAATTGAAGGGAGTATACCTAAGGACTTGTATGGGAGATTGGAAACAAGGAAACACTTAGCAGAGATTGAGGATGATACAATCAGGAATCAATAAATTGATAACATGTTGTCTGTGATATCATTACAAGAAAGGGAAAGGATATTCAAGGAATTAAAACCTTTATGAAGGACCAAGGTAAGATTGTTGAAAATCATGGCGAGGAAGTATGATGAAGTCACTGAGGAAACTCAGAAGGTACTAGAAAAAATATTGATGAATACTACTTCTAACAAGAATCCACCTCCTAAGAACACTTTGCCTACACAATTAGGAATGGGAGAAACCTCTAAAGCAAATGAGACTAATGCTGAGATAAGCGAAGTAGATGCTCCACCAGGTTTCTATGTTTCTAGTGTGCCACTGACTCTTGACACATCTCAGGATGAAAAGGATCTATTTGAAAGAAATGTGGACACCTCTATAGTGTTAGGAATAAGGTGTCTCAACCTTGTATATTTCCTTATATTTGATATTTTCTAAATGTTGGCACTTTTGGACAATGTGTAAGGTAATCATGACTAAAATGGTTATGATAGATTCCTACGATGATCATTAATATTTGTAAGAGATAATTGTGGAAGTTTTGATGACGGGTGAAGACATGCAAGACATGTGGAAACTAATCAATTGATTACTCTACACTCTTCTACAATCATGTTAGAATGGTAAAACCCTAATCTGGCGGCTTTTGGATGTTGCCCTAAAAAGTCAAGTGCATGATATAAGCATTTTTTGGGGTTGCAAATTAGAGAGAAGTTAGTGTATTGTTGGAACATTTTTTATGCTGCCAAATTTGTCTTCAAGTGTTGATTATCTCCTGAAATAACTTGCATTGCAAGTGTATTGTAAATAGTATTAGTTTTGATTAATACAATGTGCAGGTTTTGGAGTGCTGGGGTTTTTTACCGAAAGGTTTTCCCTAGGGTAAATCATTGTGTCATTCTCATTTTTCTATGTATGTATATTACTATATTATCATTCTATAATTGCTAATGGTTAAATCTGAATTTGCATGATCCTCTTCTCAGGAGTTTAGTGTAGGGAACTATTTTCCACACACTGAGTTTCCTTTTCATTGGTATCAGAGCCTGGAAAGTTTTGGTTCTATTTGTTAGGGTATGGGTTATTTGAGCTAATATCAAGTTAAATGGGAGTATTGTTGTAGAGTATTCATAACCTTATTGCAGGAAGAGATGGCAAGTTCTTCATACAATAGAATAGAGGTGGAAAAGTTCAATGGCACAAACTTTGAGTTGTGGAAACTCAAGATGGAAGACATGCTCATAGACCGTGTTGTATGGGAGGTGGTTGATAATGATATCAAACCAGTAAACATGCCTCAAGTAGATTGGGATCACAAGAATTAGAAAGCTAAGGGTCTTATTAGACTCTATCTAGCAGATTATGTTCTCCTGAATGTTCTTGATGAGAAGACCACAAACAAATTGTGGACAAGGCTTGGGTCTGTGTATCAGGTGAAGTCCTTGGTGAACATATTGTTCCTGAGAAAGAAGTTGTATTCTCTAAGAATGGAGGAAGGAGGATCCATTGTAGATCACCTGAATGTATTTAACATGCTGATTGCACAGTTGACATCAGCTAGTGTCAAGTTGGAGGAGGAGAATTGATGTATGACCCTGCTATGTTCCTTGCCAGATTCATGGGACCCTCTTGTGATGGCCATTGGGAGTACTATTGTCACTTTAAAAATGGATGATTTGGTTTCTTCACTCTTATCTAAAGAGATGTGGAGAAAGACTTCTGATTCAACCAAGGAAGCCCTTACTGTTTGCAGTAGATCCAAAGATAGAGGAAAGAAAAATGACAATAAGTTTGAAAAGGGTATATCCCAATCCCATAGGAAATCTAAGACTCTTGGAAAGTCTAAGGTGACATGTTGGAACTATGGTAAGACTGGGCACTTCTATAAGGACTGCAAAGAGCCAAAGAAGAAGAAGAAAAGCCCAGATTTAGATTTTGAAAAATCTCAAGAAGATGGTGATGCTTTTGTCACAACCTTAGCCACTCTTGCATCTGATGATGTGTGGTTGATTGACTTGGGTGCTTCTTTTTGCATGACCTCTCATCAAAGTTGGTTCTCAAAGTATGAGGAGTTTGATGGTGGAAAGGTGTACCTGGGTGATGATTCTCACCTAGACATAGTTTGACGAGGAAGAGTCACTATCAGATTCCCTGATGGATGAGTAAAGGGGATCAACGGGGTAATGCACATCCCAAGATTGGTACAAAACCTATTATCTATAATTATGTTGAATGATGCAGGTGTGTAAGTTTTTTTTTTGAAAGAAGGATGCAAGATGATTAGAGGATCTATGGTGCTCATGAAAGGTACTAGGAGAAGTACCCTATTTTAGTTGGATGCTTGCAATTCACAGTGCAATAGTTCTTATATCTCAAGGAAGAGAGAAGCATTCACTTCATCTCCACCATCTAAACCAGAAATGAAGAAGTCTGTGGTAATGGGTTCTGATGGTAGTGCAGCAAGTGTACCTAAGGGTGCTAACACTTTGGAAGGCAAACTTGCTACAGAAAAGACAATGTTGTGGCATATGAGATTTGGCCACATTGGTGAGAAGGGTCTCAGAACCCTTAAAAATAAAAACCTCATTGAGGAGATAAATGATTGTAATCTCAATTTTGACTTCTACGAACACAGTGTTTACGGTAAGAAAAATCATGTCCAGTTTTACTCTAGTTCTCACTCTTCTAGTATTTTGGATCTTATCCATTCAGATGTGTTTCGTCTTGTTAAAGTTCCTTCACTCTCCAAATCTGTATATTTTGTATCTTTTATAAATGATTATAGTAGAAGGACATGGATTTATTTCCTTAAAATCAAGACACATGTTTTCAGTCGATTCAAGGAATTTAAATCTCTCATAGAGAATCAGACTGGTAAAAGAATTAAGTGTGTGAGAACTGAAAAATGGTGGTGAGTTTTGTTTAGCAGAGTTTGAATAGTTCTGTAACGAATGAGGGATTGAGAGGCATAATACAACTCCTTATACCCCACAACAAAATGGAGTTGCAGAAAGAATGAACAGGACATTGATGGAGAAGGCTTAGCAGAGCTGGCCTTGAACAAAGGTTTTGGGCTGAAGCTATGGCCACTACTTGCTATTTGGTTAATAGATCTCATACATCAGCTCTTGTTGGTAAGACAACCATGGAGGTGTGGTCTTGTAAGAAGCCTCCAGTTAGACATCTTCATGTTTTTGGTTGTGAAGCTTATGCACATGTTCCTAAGGAGAGAAGATCTAAGTTGGAAAACAAGGTTGTAAAATGTATCTTCATCGACTATAGTTTTGGTGTGAAAGGATACAAGCTTTGGGATCCTATGATTGGTAAGGTGTTGTATAGAAAAAATGTTATTTTTAGAGAGCTAACACCTTCTCCTATTGTGCTATAGCTAGATGAAAAACAAATGAAAGAAGATGTTGTTCAGTTGCCTCCTACCCATGAGAAGACTGAATAGAGACACCATGATGGATCTGATGATGAGGAGAGCTCTAGAAGCTCTAAAAATTTAGAAGAAGAGGTAGAACAACCTAAACCTCAGCCTTTGAGGAGATCCATGAGAGAAAGAAAGAAACCAGAGAGGTTTGGATTTTCTATGTTAGATTCAAGTTGTGCTTATACCTTGATTAAAAACACTGATGAGCCTAGATCTGTTAAAGAGGCTATAGGTATGGAAGATGCAGGTTCCTAGATTGAGGCCATGGATGATGAGATGGCTTCATTAGAGAAGAACAAAACTTGGGACCTAGTACCTCTGCCTAAAGGACAAAAACTTGTTGGAAGAAAATGGGTGTTTAAGAAGAAATTCTATGTAGATGGCAGTGTTGAGAGGTACAAGGCCAAATTGGTTGCAAAGGGGTATTCACAGGTGGAGGGAATTGATTATGGTGAAATATTATCTCTTGTTGCAAAGCTTAAATCTATTAGATTTCTATTATCTCTAGAAGCATCATATGATTTAGAGGTAGAAAAGATGGATGTAAAGACAACTTTCATTCATGGTGATTTGGAGGAAGAGATCTATATGTCATAGCCTGAGCACTATATTTAGAAAGGTAAAGATTCTTTGGTTTGTAGATTAAAGAAGTCTCTATATGGTTTGAAACAATCTCCTAGGATGTGGTACCTTAAATTTGATGCCTTTGTGTTGTTGATTGGTTTTCTAAGATCAAAATCAGATCATTGTGTTTATTTCAAAGTTGACAATGATCGCCTTCTTATTATTGCATTATATGTTGATGATATGTTGTTGATTGGGAAGGGTATGGGTATGATTTCTAATTTGGAGTCTTAGTTGTCAGCACAGTTTGAGATGAAAGATCTAGGGGCAGCCAAGTATATTTTGGGTATGGAAATCAGTAGAGATAGGTCTAATAGAAAAACTTTGGTTGAGTCAGAGTAAGTATGTGAAGTCTATGTTGGACAGGTTTAGCATGGTAGATTGCAAACCATTGTGTGTTAATGTTTCTATGGGAACAAAATTATCTGTGGATAATTGTCCAAAATCTCCTAGTGAGGTGGAGGACATGATCAAAGTACCTTATGCAAGCGCAGTTGGTAGCCTTATGTATGCTATGGTATGTACTAGACCAGACATTGCCCAAGCAGTGGGATTCCTGAGTTGGTTTATGGCTAAACCTGGATGGGTACATTGGGATGCAGTTAAGAGAGTGTTTAGATATTTGAAGGGTAGATTAGAGTATTCCATATGCTATCATGAAAACTCTTCTGAAGCTCCGCATTCAGTTTGTATTCATGGGTTTGTGGATTCAGATTGGGTAGGTGACATTGACAGCAAGAGATCCACTAGTTCCTATGTGTTCACTATGTTTGGTGGTGTCATTAGTTGCATGAGTAAGTGACAACCCATTGTTTCTTTATCCATGACAGAAGCAGAGTACATAGTAGCTACTCATTCTTGTAAGAAAGCCATTTGGCTTAAAAGACTATGTTTGGATGTTGGTGTTGATGCATGATAGATTACAATTTGTTGCGACAGTCAGAGTGTTATTTGACTTGCAAAGAATCCAACTTTCCATGCCAGAACCAAGCACATTGATGTGCATTTTCACTTTGTGAGAGATATGGTAGAGGATGGAAAGGTAGGTTTGGAGAAGGTAGATACAGTAAAGAATGTTGTGGATGCATTAACAAAACCTGTGGGCACAAAGAAGTTTAGATGGTGTTTGGATTCTATGGGCCTCTTGGCCTATAGCAATTAAATCATGTTATTTCCTTTCGCTCTTACAAGGTGTTCGACAAGTGGGAGAATGTTAGGAATAAGGTGTCTCAACCTTGTATATTTCCTTACATTTGATATTTTCCAAATGTTGGCACTTTGGAAAATGTGTAAGGTCATCATGACTAAAACGGTTATGATGGATTCCATTGATGGTCATTAATATTTGTAAGAGATAATTGTGGAAGTTTCGATGACAGGTGAAGAAATGCAAGACATGTGGCAACTAATCATTTGAGTAGTGTACACTCTTTTGCAATCATGGGGTTCCTATTTTTTGGGTTCCTATTTTCTCAAAGAATGGTAAAACCCTAATACGGCTGCTTTTGGAAGTTGCCCTAAAAAGTGAAGCACATGATATAAGCATTTTTTAGGGTTGCGAATCAGACAGAAGTTATCGTATATTTGGAACATTTTTTATTCTGCCAAATTTGTCTTGAAGTGTTGATTATCTCCTGAAAGAACTTGCATTTCAAGTGTATTGTAAACAATATTAGTTTTGATTAATACATTGTGTAGGTTTTGGAGTGCTGGGGTTTTTTACCAAAAGGTTTTACCTAGGGTAAATCATTGTATCAATATCATTTTTCTATGTATGCATGTTATTGTATTATCATTCTATAATTTCTAAGGGTTAAATCTGAATTTGCACGATCCTCTTCTTGGGAGTTTCACGTAGGGAACGATTTTTTGCACACTTAGCTTCCTTTCATATAGTAGATGAAGCTGAACAAAAAGAGGAAGAAGAGCAGAAGAAGGAAGAAGAACATAAGACATAATAGAAAGAGGATGAATAGAAAGAGGTAAACACTTCATTTATCTCATTGTTGGCAAGTAGTGATGTAAATGTTGATAGCATGGATGAAGTTGAATTGGTCAAACTAGCATTTACTACATTAAAAAAATCTAAGGAAAGATCAAAATAGAAAGGAGACAAAAAGGCTAAAGTACAAGAGAAATTGATACTGTGAACAAATTGCTTCATGTACCTATTTTTTTCTAGCACAAATATGACATTGAAAATATGAGAATAACACTTGATGAATTTGATGGGCACTATGAGAATTTGATAAAGATTGTAGAGGAGAAGGTATAAATCAAATATTCAGAGAAGAATCTTAAAGAATTTTGCAATTCTATCACATGGGACTTAGGCATTGTGAAAACTTGTTTGACAAATGCAAAGAGTTGCATTGGACATGGGAGAAAATTGTTTAGTTATTGCATGAATCCTATCAGGCACATTCAAAATGTGGAAAATGTTACTACCAAGGAGAGGGAAACTATGAATAGTATAATGCACAATTATGAAGAATCTTCACAATCTATAAGAGAGTTAGACAAGGAAGTCACACAGATTTTGGAAAAGCTCAGTGTTTTGGATAATGAGAAAGGGAGAGTGCTAACAATATTTAATTTGTTGAACAGTTTAATCACTCCTAAGCTATCCATACTTGAGGTTCATTTATCAGACTTGGAGAAAGTGACAGATTCATTAACTAAATCTATGCCCACAGAATTGAAAGAAGCTAAGACCACATAATTTGTGTTGAATGACATCATTCATATTAGTCAGATATTTTTCAATTCATGGAGCACATAAGTGAAGATCTTGGAAGATTCCTTTCAAGACATTCTAAAACTAGTGAGAAAGCACTAAATCCTATCATTTTGTATGCACCTTTGTCATTGTTTTCAAAGGGGGACAAGAGAGAAGAAGAAAAAAAATTAATAAAAAAAAAATATAAAAGAGATAAAATGGGAGAAGAGACTAGAAGAGGAAGGAGAGAACATAGAGAAGATAGTTTTGTTGGAACACTTATTCATTTTTTTTCTAAGTGTTTCCATCAATGCCAAAGGCAGAGATTGTTGGAAAGTGATCATTTTGTGTAAATGTGATTCAATTTTTGGTAGTCATTTATGGAAACACATTTGAGGTTTAGATTGATTCCTATAAAGATAAGTTTTACTGATTCAGAAACTGACTAAGTATAGAAGCAGAGATATAGAAGTATTTTGGATATCGAAGATTGAGATCAATGAAATAGGGAAAGTGAGCTTAGAGGAAGATAATATGGGGTATGTATGACCTCCACCTAAGATTTATTTGGTTTTGGTAATGTCTACGGAGAGTTATAAATAATTGAAGATAGACAGACTGTAGCAGAACAACGATATAGAGCAGTTGGACAGTAGCAAAGATTGAGAGAGTATGATATGGAATCCAAGAAATCCAAGTTGGATTTTGGTTGTTGATAACCTACAAATTGACTATGCAAGAGATCTGACTATGTATTTGATATTTACTATATTAAATGTATTTTTTTATTGAAGGTCGACTTTGTAATATTTGTAATATTCATATTGGGAGCCGACTTTATAAAGTTGTGAGATATATATGTAAGATTTTTTTGATAAAGATATAGGTTGTTTTTGGACAGTTACATGATTTTTTGAGCAAATAGAAGAGCAAAAAATCATAGAGATCATTGAAGAATTATAAAGTAACTATATAAGAACTAGTGTTGCTTGTTTTGTTCATGACTGAGAACACTTTGTAATCAGAATTACTTTGTAAGAGTTGTAAGCTCAGTTGGCCCCTAATAGGGTGTTGCAAACCTTTAACAAGGTTGTAATTCCTTTAACAAGGAAATGTTCTATGTAACATTCAGCTCCTAACAGCACTAGGTATACTAATAGGGATACTATACTTGAGTACATGCTTGTGGGTACCATCCCCACCAAGGTTTTCCATTGGCCAGGGTTTCCTAAAAAAAAAATGATGTAGAGGTGGTGGTTGGTGACCTCATTGATCATTTCTGACAACAATCCATCTCCTATTTATAACAACTTGTCACTTCCAAATCCCCCTCAAGGATTCACCTTCTAGGAAACCCCAAGTGCCCCTAGTGCTTCCCAAACATACCATGTTCCATCAACCCATTAAGTCTGGGTAACCAATCCCTTACCCAACTTTCACATTTATCCCTTGCCAGTAGCCCACACCAATCACTATTGTGTCCTTTTTCTCCAACATTTCCCAAAAAACTAAGGAAACTAAAACATGATTCAAATACCCTTTTGGGATCTTTAAATCCTCCCCAAGATTTAGTATAGACTCCTTTGGACCATACCCAAAATCCAATACTCATGTAACCCCCAAACTAGGCCTAATTCTCCTCATTTACAAAGAAACCCCTAACTCCACTTACTATCATGACTCCAAAGGATGAATAATTCTTCCCTAGTGTTTCAAAAAATAATATTTTTAAGTTTATAAGGCTTTACCTCTTTACCCATTTATCTAGCCACTAAACCCTTTGTTGTAGGGTCACTCCATGCAGGTTTGTTCAAAAAGACCTCTTCAATCCACTCCAAACCGAACCAAGTACACAAAAACTTCACTATGGATGCCTACCTAGAGAATCCATTACCAAACCTTTCCATTCTTGAAAAAATCCACCTTTATATTGACAGGTGTCTGCCCCGAGCTTATTCTCAGTCAACAACTACTACTAGTCTGGTTCTTCAAACACATCCTCTGTTCCCTGCATAAGATGCATATAGTATAAGTATATACTAAATATTTGGACTCTCCCACCAATAACAGTGACCATAGGGGGTGGGAGAGTTACAACATGGTAGAAAACTTCAAACTCTTTAAACTGACTGTATCCTTGAACCAGAGAATCAATTAATAGAGAACAACATTGTTTTATTGATTGAAACTTTTGTTACATTGATTGGTCAACTTACACCAAATCCATGTGTCTTTCATACTCAAAAACCTCCCTTCTAAATATCCAAACAAGGCTAATAACCCCCTACATAACTGTAATAGTCAGTTACATGACTGTTACAGATTAGTTACATTTTAAAGTTTGTTGAGATTTGTTGTCTAGTTGACTCTAAAGTGTCAATTTTGATAACTTACAACCATTTAGTCTTCCACAACATTGTATTAATGTTTATAAAGGTTCATAACCCTATCAACCTCCAAAAAACTCTTATATCCCCTTACAAGCCTTACTAGGCCTAAATTTCCAACATGGGCAAACTATGACTTTTGGCACTCTTAGTGCTTTTACAATATTTTATTGGCTCTAGTGGCCACATTACATTTATTATAGACACTATAGGCATTTAGATTCCCTTACTAGAATAGGATCAACAAGATGACCCTTAATGACCCCCCTCTAGGTGCATTATAGCCTTATGATGCTATTTACCCCTATTACATTGCCTTTATAGTTTAGGCTCATTACATTGAGATGAATCAAGTACAAAATGGATCATAGATCCAATTACATTTACTCTTGATCTTTCAAGGTCATTTTTACTTCATGAATCTAAATGAATCTCCTCTCATACTTTTTCTAGGGTTCCCTATACCATACTCCCAAGGATTAAATCAATCCAAGTCACTTTGGATTGGGGAGTTTTCTTCCTCTTCCTCCAGTATTTTTCTACCTCTTGTTGAGGATCATCTATGCCAATGTACCTAGTGTACCTGCAAACAAATATTATGTGCCAAGCACACACTTTTGCATTCCTGATATCATAGATGTTTGTAACATATTGAATTGCATGATGAACAATATAAAACCCCTACAAACCTATCACAAGAATGTTAAAAACAAAAATGACCAAGTCCTTCTCATGCAGCAAAACATATGTTTTCCATATCACTCCTTCCTTCATTATATTCACTACTCCATTCTCCTTTTTACATACTCCTTGTCAGATCTTTGTCTTTTTAGACAATTCTAAGTCTAAGGTCTCCCCATGACCATGTGCTCCTTCCCCTCCATGCCCCTATTCTAGGCATTCTCTCATCACTCCACCCTTCTCTTTGCATTCTTCAACTATGGCATTCAAATCCTCCAACAAATTTGTTTCTTCTCCATGAACACTTGCCTTCTTGATATCATGGATAGCCCTCTCACCATCAACTCCTTGTACCCTCTTAGTGGGTCTCATGTTCAATAGTTTCCTCTCTTTAATAAGCCTCTTGACAGGCCATACCAATCTCTTCTTCATCCTCTTATGCCAACTTGTGGCTCCTTCCTCCAAATCTGTTTTCAAGAGTGTGAACTCTTTAATATCCAAGGTCCATGTCATCCTTGAGACCTCCTACAACTTATCCTCCCTATTCGATCCTCCTTGAAATTCAAACATGTCATCAATGGATTATTTCATATCCCTATCCTCTCTTCTTTCAACAACAACATGTAAGGGACACTTGACTATCTGCACTTGGATGCCTAAATCCCTGCACTCCTCCATTGCCTCAACAACCTCTAAAGTCTTCTTATCTACCATAAAAACTCCATGTACCTTCCTTCTCTAGGAACCAACTTCATCTCTATTTTCATCTATGTCCTATCATCTTCATACCCCGACTATTCTTGGTTTATCTTCATAGGCTTCTCTACTTGCCCTCTTCGTTCTTCACATGAACCTTTCTCACCCTCCACTCTCTCCTCCAAGATCTTTATCTGATCTACATCTAATGGGGAGCTCCTCTCCTAGATCCTTCTAGATCTCTCTAAGACCTTGTCTTGGTCTTCCTTATAGTCTCTATCTCTACCCTAACTAGAGGATTCCTCTCTGATCCTCTACTTCACTAGGAGCTCTCCACCAATTTCAACCTCTTCACTAATCTCTCCTCCATAGCCTTCTTGCATCCATGGATCAGCTAGTCTCCTACCACTCCAATGGTGTCAACCACCTAAAGAATGGTTTCTCAACTCCACTTAGGTCTAATCCAACCTTTGTGAATTCAATTTTTTTTTATCCTTCAACCATTTTTCAATCGTGTTCCAAATTGTTAGTCTTTTACGCCTTGTAGCCTTTTTAGGCCTATTATCCCTCGTAAACACTGAAAAGGTGAGTTTCCACTTAAAATCAATTAAGGCCCTTGGAAAAAAATTACATATTCCTCATGGGATTTTCCTCCCCTTAAATATTTTCTAGGTCTTAGATGCCTACTCTGTACGTACAGTGGACTTTCACCAAACCCCTAAAAATAAGGGTTTCTAGGGCATGAAGACTGATTTGGTTTCTCAAGCTTCTTTAACTCATCAATTGAGTTCCTCAAAACTTTTCCTTCCATCAAAAGGTCTACACTTCATACCCCTACACTTCCCTATCAGTGATTGGCACATACCAATAAACTGGCAACCTCCATTGTTACTACACTACTCAATCACCCTAGCCAGAATAACTAGTACTCACCTAGGGCCTGATTGTTCTCAAGCTTTCCCTGCATGCACACACACACACACACACACACAAACTCCAAAATCCATATTTAAAAATTATTTACAAGGATCTGATGGATTCCAAGCGGTCATGGAGTTTGAACCACGGGAACACCAAGAAAAGCCCTTCTTTACATGACTGGACCAAAACTAGCCAATGAACTCACAGAATGCAAGAATTTAAAAAAAATCTAACTAGAAAGGACTAATAAATACTATAATGCCACAAATAAGTTTGAAATTACATTTAAAACACACTCTATGCTTTCATTCAATCCATAAAAGTGATGGCTGATGACTTTGTCACTTAATTACACTGTAAAATTGGTTCCTTGCAAACACCAGTCCATACAATATCAAATATAACTATTAGATTAGGGTTGAAATAAACTTTTATACTTCTATCCCACTTTTTTAGACCCTTTGGTCTATATTTGGGCATCATAAGAGTCAATTCGTAAAATCTAGGAAATATTGTCATGACAACTTTAAAAGTTGGTCACGACAACTTTGACATTTTTTGTCAAAATGTCACTTTCTCACCTTTGAGGGTCCTAATTGGTTCCAAACATTACCAATTGACCTCAAATGAATTAATAACATTAAAAACTTAAAGTTCTTCCCACTTTGGGACTTTGGTCAACCCTTTGACTTTTGAGTTGACTTCTAGGTTCTAGATTCGTAGAATCAACTAGACTCAACAACATACAAACCCTAATCTTTCCTAACTCTAATCACCCCTCAAAACACACTAGGGACTTTATATATTAGTCCTTATTCATGGATGGTTGGCCAAACCAACCTACAAGGTAAAATTTCTAAAGATCTACCTAAAGACCTTAGGGTACTCCTACACCATCCTCCCCCTGCAACAAGAAAGTTAAGGTACTTGTGGTGTCAGGAACTCCTCACTAATTCCATGCTTCATGAAGTCACTCTTAGCTATCCAAGTTTCTTCTTACTCTATTTTTTTTTCCACTTCACTAGATGCTCCATATAGACTTTGTGTCTTGTCTTCTTCTTTACTCTTGAATCCAATATCTTTTCCACTTGTGGCCTAAATTGTTACAGAGTATTGAACTCTCCCATATCCTTATGCACATAAGTACTATACTACAAATCATCCAAATATAGCCCCTTAGAGTTGATCAAATCTTTTACATTGAAGATTGGAGAAATTGACATCTCCTTGGGCAACTCCGCCTTATAAGCATTAGGCCCATACTTAGCCAATATCTTGTAAGCTTAATTTATTTTCATCTATCGCTTACTAGGTATCCCCTTTTGTATTATTTCCTTATTTAGGAACAAAATTACTAACTCACCCACTTCAAACTATAAATCTCTTCTTCCCTCATCTCTTTTTGCCTTCAACTTCTGATTATTCTCCACTAAGGTCTTTTGCACTTGTTGATGTACTTCCTTCATTGATTGTGCGAAGTCATCAGCATGCCCACCAACTCCCTCATATCCTTTAAGGTCTATGAGATCCATCACACCCCTTGTATGTGCCCCATACACAATATCAAATGGACTTTTGCCTGCAATCCTATTCGTTCTATCATTATAGGCAAATTCTGCCTGTGGAATAACTTTCTCCCATCCTGGTCCATATTCCTTTGTCAGACATCTAAGAAAGTTCCCAAGAACTCTACTAATTATTTCAGTCTACCCATCAATTTGTGTGACATGTTAGTATCCTATATTAATTCATGATTGAAGAGGTCATTCAAATATTACATTATATTTCTTGCAATATAAATCTCTTGGCACCTAGCATGTTTTATTTTTTTTAGGTGAGATTGGACAAGCTAGAATTGTTATAGCCTTAGAATCCTCATTCTATTTTTTTGTCTCCTTGCAATTGCATATCCTTATGATGTGAGCTAGAGATAGATAGTGTTTTTATTAGAGTAAATAGGTTTTGAAGGGATCCAAAAATCCTTTATAAAAAAAAACAACCATTAGGAAAAGAAAACTAGATGTACAAAAATATTCAACCAAAAACTATGCATCATAAAACTCAACAAGCTACATGACCTAGAAGAGAACAAAGATAAATAGGGTGGGAGACCTTGAAGATTAGTGTAGATTTTTCAGAACCTTAGTAGTATCAACATTTTTAAAGATGATATCCTCAATAATGTATAGCATATCATCAAAAATCTTATATTGTTCCTTGACTTTGACATGGCTATTGGTTTTCACTAAGGGTCCTTGCAATAGAATTAAGCCATCACTTATTATCCTATTCTATCATCGATGTAGAAGAGTCCATAAATTTATCGACCTTCCTCATAGTATTGGCATTGAGAGCTTGAGCTCTCTCATTGAGATTCCTGAGACTATCATAGATATTCTCCATTGTTGTTCTGCTAACCACCACCATGACTCTAAGTTTCTCATGAACCTTACAAATAGTTTATTCCAAGAATCTAATCTTCTCTTCATGATTTTTTTTCATGGTCTTGAGATAATCACTCACACCTTGAATAAGGGCAATCATATTCTTAGAATCATCTATCCAAAACCTGGCTCACATTCTCCTAATGATTATTAACATTGGAATTTATTGAATCAACATAATATCTCAAAGAATAAGTTAGAAAAAAGATCAATTCAGAACTTTAGACTGACTATTGGCTGCATTTTTTTATATATAGATAATATATATCCTATTACATTAGCAGAGGATTCTTTTTCAAGGTCAACTAGGGTTGATATCTCCATCTCCACAAGGTATTTGATATGGAAATTCACTTCATCAAGATCCACTACCAAATCCAAAATATAAATTTGATTCCTCATATCTTCTTCTTCTAGTGGTTCCTCTTAAAATATATGAACTTCACTAGTCTCCAAAATGTTAGTGTCAACATCCTTACATTTATTCTCAATATCAAATTTAGAAAACTTCTTCTCCCTTTTTCCTTGATTGACCTTTTTTCCCTTTTGGGTTTTAGAGATTCTTGTTTCTTCGACATACAATGCTTGGACATTTTTGGTACATTAGGGGTAAAAGAGGTTGGGACATGAATCTGTTAGAGTAACATAATTAGGATCATCTAAATCTATCTCATACCCTCTAGGACATGAGGGTTTGGCCAAAGGGGTATCCTTTTTGGGGTATTTTTTATTACCCACATGATAGAAAGCCTCTTCATATGATAGAGCACCCTCAAGTCTCTTAATGATGCACATGCACATTCAACTCAAATTAAATTTTCTATTTGTATTAAGATGATTTTGAGGTTATGGACAAATATTTGGCATATTCCATAATAACTAAGATAGGTACTTGATGCAGGACTGGTGATTTATGATTCTTCCTATGTTCATTAATGCTAGCTCCAAAGGAGGTTAGAAAATAGTAGTATATCAAAATTAGTTTATTATTCCTAAAATGGTCTTGTAACATGAAGTGATAACCCGACAAGCTAGTAAAATGGTTGTCCAATGTGATATACCTCATAAAATATTTATCCATGTTTACCTAAATGGGTTTGATCATTCCTCAATAATAGCTCCCATTAGTTATTCTCTTGATATTCTCCCATTCATTATCCTTGAAGAAGATGAAGATATATTTGTCTGAAACTATGCAGTCTCTATAGAAAATTTTCCCTCCTAAAGAATTATTTCCCCAAATCATGGGGTCATTCTACAATTTATCAAATAAAGTGGACTTAGCCCTATTTTTGTCACAATCTATTGAAAAATAATAGATACAAAACAAAAACCCAAAGCTAAGAAAGAATAGGGGAAAAAGAATGAGGAGATATCCAGAAAGATTGTTATGAAGTGACTGACTTGAATGAAAGCCCAATAAAAATCCACTTTACATCTCATAATGGCCTTTACATCTCATAAAAATTGACTTTGCATCTCAGGAAAGTTGAGCTTTGAATTACAATGAATCACATAAAAATTAACTGCATTAGGACAAAAGGCCTCCCTTCAACACATTCAAATGTCATCATTAATAAGATTTATAAATTTTGCAAGAATATTATCATTAATCCCCCAACAACACATGTTAGGTTGATGAACACTGAAGTTTGAGAAGAAGTCACCGACCCTATTTCCTTCTTAAAAACATGGTAAATAATGAGATCATCACAAGCCTTAAGAATTAATAGGTGTTGGTTGCAGATTTTTAGAACTTAACTCTTACAATTTACTATTCCCAACAAGTGGCAGTCTGAATAAATAGTTGTGTCAGATGTGATGACCTTCTACACTGACTCTGCTTATTTTAGAAGATGCATCTCCCTTCTTATTATTTGAAAATAAAACTAAAAATAACCAGTATGCTTTTGAAATGAAATAAAATAAGGTAGGGAACTTTTAACCTTAAATTTTTTTGAAAGGTAAATAATAACAAAGTCTGAAAAACACACTTGGAACACAAAGTTTCCTCAATCATAAATTATACCTAAACATCCATATATTTCCATTTCAATTCTACACAAAGTTGTATACTAAAACAACAATCAATCAACTAAAATTATGAATCAATAAACATATGATAGTATCCTATAGAAATTATCATTCAACATAGGAAGAAAGTCCCATTCCATAATCTATAACACTGAGTTCAAAATTTACAATAAACTTAATTTCAAACACTATTTACTTTAACCTCTCTTTTTAATCTTCTTTTTTCTAACCCCTTATGCATGACAAAAAATTGACTATAAATAAGCATTCCTGGTATCAAGACTGACTTTGGTAACCGATGGTTTCTTGAAGAAAAACTTTCCCAAAGACCATTTACAGTTTTTAAAATTATTCTAATAAATATAGCATAAAATGTATAGATGGGCCTTTATAGCCCATATATTTTGAGACAAGGAAAATATGAAATTAAGAAACTATAGAACATTAATCAACAATCTCCATGCACTATCAGATGAACAATGAGCGGAGGGGGAGGAGAGTGAGCGGCTAGAGGAAATTCAAATCCTTCTTCGGGTAGGAAACTTGCTGCTGGAGGATCTCGGGTGAATACAATGGCAGGTATCAAGAATTCCAAGGGAGGTGAGAAGGATGCAAAAGGGGACAAAGACCCAGATCAGAATCAGTCCCGGGAAGGTGGGAAAAGGGGCTTTTCGAATCATGATATGAGCGTAAAAGATGCCTCTAGAAATGTTCATATATCTCTCGCACCAGAGATTTAGAAAAAGGACAAAGATGTAGTAGTGGAGGGCTCCACAAAAGAGAATAACGGGGACAACTCTCTTCTGAGATTCCAAAACTGAGAAGAAGATCCAAAGGCAAGGAAAGTTGTCGGTAAGTCTTCTACTGAAGTGATTGATGGTCAAAATTTCTTTGAAAATGCTGCTAAAGGTACTTGGATTTCTATTTTTGGTGTGAAACCTTCAGGGAAATCCTCTTTCCCCCTAGTTGACAACACGTCTGATCCTGAGAAGGGATTATTCAACATTTCTCTTCCTGATTCTGTGGTTGATCATACACTAGCCTCTATGAAAAATATGCTTATAGGAAATTTCATGGGCCCAAGACCTAACATAGATGCATTAAGGGTTTTTTTTGCAAGGAAATGGAAGCTTAAGGGTCAAGTCAACATAGCTTCCTTGCCAAAAGGTTTTTTCACTTTCGAGTTCTCTAGCTTTGAAGACCTCTCTGATGTTTTGTGCGGAGGTCCTTGGATGTTCTATAAATTGTCCTTGGCTATTCAAAAATGGGGGGCTAAACTTGATCTTAATATGGATATGTTTGAATCAGCCCCAGTGTGGGTTCGATTCTAGGGTCTTCCACTAGAATATTGGCATGAAGATGTCTTTTTAGGATTGGCCAGCTCATTTCGGGAGCTTCTATCAATTGATCCAATGATAGTTGCAAAGACAAGACTAGTGTATGCAAGAGTCTATGTCAACATAAATCAAAAGGAAAACCTCCCAGAAGTTATTACTATTAACTCCAAACTAGGAACTCATATTCAAGTGGTGGAGTTCGAGTCCCTCCCTTTGCCTATTTCACTTGTAAAAAATCAGGGCACTGGGCAAAACAATTCCCTCTAAAACCTGTTGTTAAACCCAAAAAGAAAGAACCAAGAGTTGAATGGAGAGAGAAAATGGATCTTCATCTTCTCTTCCAAATCCTCCTAAATCATCAAAGGAAGATAAATCACAAGAAGACCAGACTACCAATCCAAATAATCAATTAGAGGGAGACAACATTCAGGATATAGTAAAAAAGGACCAATCCCGAACTCTAGAACAGGAGAATCCAAATGTCACAGAACAAGAGAAAAAGTGGAAAATGACCCCATTTCTGCATCTTTCAGTCCTTTGATTAGGAATAGGGAGAAGGATTCTCAACCCCAAACTGCTCCTCGGGAAGGATCTATTGAAAATGAGTCAATAGGCCCAACAATAGATGTGCAAAAAGAGAATGGTTACTCCTCTGCCACCATAGGGATAGGAGAAAATGTATTGGATACATCAGAACTTTCTGCCTTTGTGATTGAGTAGGTGATCTCCATTGTTAATGGTAACAGTAGAAAATCCTGGTCTGAAGTTAGTGAGGAGGACATTCAAAAAGAAAACTTTGATGAATTCTCTCCTATCTCAGAAATGCAGGAGTCTCCATGGTCTGAGGTGAAAAATAACAATAAAATAAAAAAACCCTCTAAGAAGGGACGCCTGAACCTAAAAGCTCCTGAATTAGGGAAAAAGGTAGATATTACTTCTTTAGGGGGAGTCCAAACTAGAAGGAAGAAAGCACAAATATTGGATCACCTAAAGGGGGAAGAGGTAGACCTTCTCATAAAGCTACGAGAGAGTTAGAAGCAAAATAGAGTATTGTAGATGGTAAACAATCTACTATCCTTGAGATTTTTTCCCCAACCCTTTAAATGAAGATCATGTCATGGAATATTAGAGGTCTTAACAATCCTCATAAACAAGATTTTCTCAGAAGTATTGATAGAGATATAAAACCTGATATCATTCTCATCCAGGAAAAAAAAATCACTAGAGAGAAAGTTGAAAAAATTAACCCTTTTAAGAATGGTAGTAGTATTGGCAGCAACTCTGATGGGGCTTCCAGAGGAGTTGTAATCTTTCAGAACAACTGTATTGTTAACTGTATGAAGATCCATGTTGAGAAGAACATAATCCTCATCCATGTTAAACACCTTAAAGCAGATTGCTCTTGGAACTTGATGAATATCTATGCTCCTAATATAAAAAGTGGCATGCTCAGATTTTGGAAAAGATTAAAAGAAATTAGAACTAACTTCCAGACCCTCAACTAGATGGTTGTGGGAGACTTCAATACCCCTTTTCTGGCTGATGATAAAATGGGCAGAGCTCTCTCTCAAGTTGATAGTAGAATGGATCTCATGGAGTATATTAATTACCAATATTTCATTGATATGGATCTGGAAGGGATTTCCTATACTTGGTCGAATAGAATAACTGGTGATGGTCTCATTTAGGTGAAACTTGACAGAACCCTCCTCTCTCTTGATTGGCTCTCTAATTTTTCCTGCTCTTTATCTTCTTCTATTAGGATTGGATCTGATCATTTCCCTATCATTTTCAATGCTAACATTCTGAATGGCAAAAACAATACCCAGTTTCACTTTGAGAAGATGTGGTTAGCCCACCCTAATCTGAAGGACTGTATCTCTAACTGGTGGAATTATAATCAGGAAGGAAGTGCCATGTATAGAATAGCCAAAAAGTTGAGTAATGTCAAGAGAAATGTTAAAATTTGGAACAAGGAAGTCTTTGGAGATATCTTCAGGGAAAAAAGTATTAAACAGGAAGAGATCAAGGTTATTCAAGAGACTATTCAAAAAGACGGTTTCTCTGAGGAGCACAAAAGAATTGAGAATGTGCTAGTGGCTGAGTATCATAATATTATTTCTAAAGAGGAGTCTTTTTGGAGGCAAAGATCAAGAGCCCTATGGCATAAAGATGGTGACAAAAATGCCAGATTATTCCATATGATAGCCATGAAACATAAAGCTATTAACATAATTTCCTCCCTTATTGTGAATAATAAGACTCTGGTTAAGGAAGAAGATATAAGAAAGGAAATGATTAAGTCTTTCTCTCTCCTCCTATCCAAAGAAGATAATCTTGATTTTCAGAGTCAACATAAAATTCTCTTTGCTATTCCCTCATTGATAGATAGAGATACCAATACTAGACTCAAAGCTATTCCTAATGATAAGGAAATTAGAGATGTTGTCTTCTCCTTTGAAGGTGATAAATCTTCGGGTCCTGATGGCTTTCCCCTTTTCTTCTTCTAGCAGTTCTGGGAGATCACAGGTCAAGATGTTCTTTATGTTGTCAAATAATTTTTTGGTACTAAAGCTCTTCTTAGAGAACTCAATTCCACTTTCTTGGTCCTTATTCCTAAAAAACATGGTGCTAATACGGTGGACTCTTTTAGATCCATTAGCCTCTGTAATGGGATTTACAAGATCATAGCCAAAGTTATGACTTCCAAACTGCTTTCTTTGTTGCCCTCTATTATCTCACCTTAGCAGAATGGATTTATTCTGGGGAGACAAATCCTTGATTCAATTATGGTATCTCATGAGAATATCCACTCCCTTGAAGCTGCCAAGAAATAGGGCTTTCTCATGAAATTGGACTTATCTAAAGCCTATGATAGGGTTGACTGATAGTTTCTCCAAAAAGTCTTAAGCATCTTTGGATTTAATGTGGGGGTCATTAAAATTGTTGATTAGTTGGTCTCCATTGTTTCCTCCCCTATAATTGTGAATGGTGGTTCCTCCAACTTTTTCAAACCTTCAAGGGGTCTTAGGTAGGGGGATCCTATATCTCCTATACTATTTTCTATTTTGGCTGAAGGGCTGGGAAGATACGTCTCTAAACTTGTCAATGTTGGAACCATCTCTATTCTCCAACCTTCCTCAGTCAGGTCCTCCTGTTCCCATGAACAATTTGTTGATGATACCCTTTTTATGGGTGAAGCTACTGTTAAAGAAGCCAGGAATCTTAAAAAAGCCATGTCTATCTATACCTCGGCTATGGGTCAACTCATCAATTGGAATAAGAGTTTCATATATTTTATCAATACCCCCCTTAAGACACAGGCTAAGATTTCCAAAATTCTTGGTTGCAGCATTGGTGCTCTTCCCTCTTCCTATCTGGGTCCCCCCCTTTTCTCAAAACCCCCTGATAGTTTCTAGAATCAAATTGTTGATAGATACAATAGGAAGCTGGTAGGATGGGAAGGCACCCTCCTTAGCAGCTCTGGAAAGCTTCAACTCTTGAAGTTTACTTTGCAAAATATTCCTATGTATGCTTTGAGTCTGTTCAAGATTCCTCACAAGTTCATGATGGTGCTTGAAACTATCCAAAAAGGATTCTTATGGACTGGTGTTGAAGATGAAAAAAGACTTAGTCTAATTGCCTGGGAAAAAGTTTGCAAGCCTAAGAGTAAAGGGGGCTTGGGGATAAGACCTATCAAGCTTGTCAATAAGGCCCTTTTGGCAAAGCAGGTTTGGAGAATCTTTGGGGATACTAAGCAATGGAATGGAATAATTAAAAGAAAATACCTCTTTAATTCCAATAGCCTGAAGGACCTCTTAAACAATGATGCTAGGGTGAATGGCTCTTACATCTGGAATAGTCTATGCTCCTCGTTTGACTTTTTGAGAGAAGGGATAAGGTAAAAACTAGGTGATGAGACCAATATTGACTTTTGGGATGATCCTTGGTTCCATGACAGCCCCCTCCATGAAAGAAAAGAATGGAAGGATATTATTATGCAAGCTAAAAACACTATTGGTTGAAAAGTCTTTGATTACTGGCTTAATAACTCATGGAAGGATCTTTCTAACCTAGATGGAAGTTTGTCTCCTCTTATGATTGAGTTGAAGTTCTGGTTCAGAGAAGTTAATCATCCTGACAAAATTATGTGGAACCTTTCTGCTAGTGGTGAATTCTTTGTGGCCTCTTCCTACTCTTTCTTCTTCTCCAAGGAAGTTAAGCCTCAGTGTGCTACTATCTGGTATAAGTTCCTCATTCCAAAGATTAACTTTTTCTTTTGGATTCTTATCCAGAATAAGCCCCTCACCATTGATAATTTAGTTAAAAGAGGTTTCTGTCATGTTAATAGATGCTTTCTTTGCAAGGATCAAGCTGAATCCTATGATCACCTTATTCTCCATTGTAGTTTTACTCGGAGAGTCTGGTCCTTGGTTTTTAAAAATTGGAATTTGTGTTGGTTCTTTCCTAACTCTTGGCAAGATTTAATCACTTAGTGGAAATGCCCTTTTGATAATGATCTTGCAAGAAACTTCTGGAATCTTATTCTGCCTCATCTCTACTTGTGCATCTGGAAGGAAAGAAATAATAGAATTTTCAGAGAGAAACATGCCAAACCTGAAATTATCTTCAACATCATGTCCAGAGCTATTAAGGAAAACTTTAGCAATGCTATCATCAATAGCAAGAGAAAGCTCAGGAATTTCCTCCCTGACATGGATTGGTCTACTTGGACTTTTCCTCACCATAACTCTCACTCTTGCACTCCTAGAGATTCCTCTGTTTGGATTGCTCCTCCTATTGGCTGGGTTAAAGCTAATTTTAATGGGGCCTCCAAAGGCAACTCGGGTGTTTCTGGGGGTGGTGGAATAATCAGAGATAGTTATGGAAACTATTTAGGTGCCATTTCAGTCCCTTTGGGAATTCAGACTAATCATAGAGCAGAGGCCTTGGCTGCCCTCAATACTATCCTGCTGGTGGAAGAACTGGGGTTCAAAAGAGTCTGGCTTGAAGGTGATTCTTTAAATATTATAAATAATATCAAAGATATCAATAACCCCTCCTGGACTATTGATCATATTATTTCCAAAATCAAAACCATAGCCCAATCCTTTGAGGTGTTCCATATATCTCACAATTATTGGGAGACCAATCAGGTTGTTGATTGCCTTGCCAATATTGGAGCCAAAAGTGAGGGGATTCAAAAAGGGATCGGTAACACTATTTGTAATGATGCTATCACCTCATCTATTAATTATGATAAAATCAAGCACAAGGATGGAGTCATTAATAAGAGCATTAATGATATTATTTAATTCTTCTTAGATTGGGGTGATCTTGAATGTCATTAGAAATAATGCTAAGTACATCTCCAAGATGCAGAATTATTTTCCCATTATGAAAGTTCAAAATTTAATGTGTGTCGTCATCATCATTAGTGACTATTGCCAGTTCAAGCATGTGAATAGGATTGTGAACCATCTAAATAGCCTTTTTATGCTAAAGAATCATCAAATTGATAGCATTCCGTTGTCTAAGCATAAGAAGCATATGAAAAAAGAGCAGGGTGATTTTTTTTCCATGGGTGGTGATCTCAAGAGAGAAGAGCCTGCCGAGTGCAAGTGGAAGTAGGATAAGGAAGTCTAGAGAATTTTGAAGAAAGGCCATGTTCATCGGTTTCTTCAGAGACTCCATGGTTTTGATAATGATTTCTCTAAAGCCTTTGCTTATGGTTGGGATAAGGGCATGGTGATTCTGGCTGGGAAGTCTTTTAGCCTCAGCCTCGAGCTCCTCTTAGAAATAACCGGTCTCCCTTTGGATGGTCTGAAGTATTCGAAAGAGATCAAGGTCGGAACCAGAGCTTACAAGATATTTCCTATCACTAACAAGGAGAGGGCTCTTTTGGTTAAAGGTAAAAAAAAATATGTTGATATGGATAACATTGCTAGGATTTGGGGTTCTGTTATCAAGATTATTATGGAATATTTCACTCTTGAGGGGAGATTTTCTAGGGTCTATAATTATCATTTTGCCCTAGTCAATCACTTCAGACATGATATAAGAATCTCTTTCCCCTACTTTCTTCTCTATTCACTCTACCAGGTCATCACTGGTTATAGAGTGAAGAACTTCCCCATTCTCCATGTTGGGCTCATCCTCCTTATTGCTAATTATGCGAGAGACTACATTCCTGAACCTATCCCTACCTAGGTCAAAAAAAGGAAGAATATCGACTCTCTGCCTAGGAATTAGAAACACAAGAAATCTGTCTCCCTCTCTAAGATGGCCTCCTCTAAGCCTTTGGATGGTCTGAAGAATGTCAAGGACCCTCATGATGTCAATGCCTTTGTCTCTGTTAAAACTATCTTGGAGCTCTCTGCTAGCCCTATCCTGTTGGAGCCCGAAGGTGTGAAGCTGAATCCCCTAGATAATGAGACCAAGGTTGATAAGAATACCTAGGTGGGTCATAATGTTGTGCCTAGTTCCACTACCCAGACCCCTGAGGAGAAGGATTTGGAGGATCCTGAAATCACTTATGCCTAGGATAGTCTCAAGGATGGCCAGGATAATTAGAATAGCAGGGAGAAGCTTAACCTTACTCTGGAGATTAACAATACTCAAGGTAAAGATACTTTTGAGATTGAGGTTGAGGCTGATGACAAAAAAGACAAAGAGGCTGATACAAATCTAAATGATAGTAATGCTGACTACTCAGGGAATAATAGATTTAGGGTTCTGGAAGAGGAAAATCTAGACTCCCCTAGCTCTGGGAAGGAGAACAAGAAGGATGAAAGTGAGAGAACCCTTGATTGTAATAGGTCCCAATGTCTTCAAGATGACATTAGAAAGATGGATTCGTAGGTCAAAAGATCAATCATCATGACCCCCCTTGAGATTACTAAAAACAAGTCCATCTACAATTATAATTTGGACAAATGGGTGCATAATGATCTGGTTGAGCTGAAGAACAGATGTATCAAACTGGAAAACAAGAATTCTATTATCGAGGAAATGATTGATAATATCAAGAAGGAGTATTCTGTCAATGCTAATGTCAGTGTTCTTGATTATGGTCCTAAACTGGATGATAAAATTAAAAAAGTAGTTGAGATAGCCATGTTCCGCATCCATGAGAAGACAAGCAAGAATGAGGAAATGCTAAAATATTTGCTTGGCCTGGTTAATACAGGAATGAAGTCTACTATGGAGAACTTGAACACACTCAACAAAATGCTGAAAGGAAACAAAGATGCCCCTTTGAGTGACACAAGTGACCTGACCGATCCTAGTCAGCAGATGAGACCTGGCACCAAAAATAGGTCTAATACTAAAAAGAAGCACAAGGTTGATGATCAGGACATTCAGAGGCTGAAAGATAATGTTAAGATCATGTAGGCCCAACTTGAGGACTCCGAGGGATTCCTGAAGACTATGTCTTGATCTTGGTGCTGGTGGCCTTTTCTTCTCTATTTTTCTTCTAGCATTTTTCACTTTTTGTTGTGTAGGTGCTTATTGAATATTTGGGATTTGTGCCTTTGTAGTCTACTCCCTTCTTTGGGGCAGCTAGTTGTTCTTTGGGTCTTCATACTTATCTCTCTTCTCTTTTGTAATAGGGTTTCAGGGCCCCTTCAAAACCTATTTTTACCATAGTAAAAAAAACAATCTCCATGCACACATCTACTTGTTCATCTTATAGTTCCTCCATATTGTCCAAGTCTTTTTTTTCTTGCACCACTACATCTACTACATCACCATGTGGTGGTTGTGTTACTTGTAAATTTATCTTCTTTCTGTATGCTCTAAATTTAAGTAGGATTGGTGATTTTTCTTCATCGGTAGGTTCAGTCATAGCTCTAAGTCTTATCCTCCATTTCCTCACATTTTTTCTGACCTCCACCATCTCCCACAAGATATCATTGACCTCATCACTGATAGAGTCTAACACCACAATTTCATTCTTTGTTTATTCCAGGGATTTTAAATTGGCCTTACTTGCAAAGAGGGCATTCTTGACTCTTCGACAAAAAACATCTTTTACAATATCTAAGTCTAATATTTATTTTCCATCATCCCCAAAGATTCTTATATCCATTTTAGAAAATTTATTTCTCAGATCACGTTGAAGATTCATATTTTGGGTATGTGCACCAAGTTGTGAACCAAAAAGGGGGGTATTTAAGTGGACACATTTTTTCTAAAATCGGGTAAACCTGAACTTAGAATAGATGTTTGAGGGTCATGCACTCAAAATACGAAGATGTGTAAAAAATAAAAATTTTAGTACTCTGAATCTAGTTTCTAAAATACTAATATTTTTTAAAAAATGATAAGATTAAGAGGGTCAAACCTTGTGCGTATAAAAACTTGTTCCTGATTTTAAAAAAAAAAATAACATAGTTGTTTCTATGCGCTATACAAAAGATATAGTTATATTTAGTATTTTTTAAATCCCTTTGGTATTATGATAGGTAAGAGTAAGATCTAGAATTTTTGTATTTTTTTGTAATTTTCTGATTAGTATTTTTTCTGTGATTTTTTTAATTGATTGCATCCTAAAAATTTGGTACGCGTTCGTGCGTTGGGCATAACTTGCATCAAAATAATCAAAAAAGAATTGTTTTTTTAAAGTGTATAGAATCAAGTGTAGAAAAATAATATGTAATTTATTTTTAATTTGGTTAAGTATATCAAAAGTTATTAAAAAATGGCAGACATATGTCTGTGAGGACTGTCAAGACACTGGTAAAGAAAATTAAAGTTTTGTGAGACCTACATTAGATTGCTATAGTTTTACTATTTTGTTCTCATATTTTTAGTAGTTTATCCTTTGACATACTTTGCCTATCAGATAATTTTTATACATTTGAGGATCGGTGGAATACTGTTATATATATTCAGCACCTGATTTTGTAGTTAGGGTACTTTTGAGATGCTTTATGTTCCAATTTAGTTTTAGCTTATGTTGATATCTTATATGGATTTAAATGTATGAATGTAATATAATGAAATTTGTTTAGGAAACCGATGCTAGGTTATTCAGTTCTAATGCAAATATGGTTTATATGTAGGTATATTATGGATTTTGTGTTATGTTTCATATCATGTTGTTTTGGATCTACTGATGTGTGCATTGAGTGTGCAGGAAAAGTTGACCATGGATCTAAATCGGGGACCCAGTACTGGAACCTATGTAAATACCCATGCTTTCCCTAGTCCTATCTATATAAAGAGACATGGACCTCATTGTTATATGTTTATTTCATAAACGTGGTTTTCATGTGTGTCATTAAATTAGTAAATATTTATGTGAATAAGTCATTTCATTTGTTTTAATTTAATGTGCCAAGTTTGGTAATTGTTGTAATTTAATTGTTGACATGGCTAGTAAATGGAACCAAGGTTAGTTAGGGTTACTAAGGTTATCTAGGAGTAGTACCCAAGCTTACCCCAGGGTTAGAAGTTTCTAGAAGTCTTCTTGACTTAGAAATCCGTAGGTTAACTTCACGGTGAGTTTTAGAAGGTCTTTTAGACTCCTAGGGGGTAACCGGGGTTAGTTTTAGTCACCCAACTTGGTACCCTATGGGTTAGGGGTAATCTTATGTCATTAATGAGCCTCTAAACTCATTTATTTCTCCATTTAAGTGTCATTTTCAGTCTTGAGCGAATTTAGAAGAGGAGTGTGACTTTGGTTAACCTCACTCTCTCTTCTACCCAAGTTTCATTTGACTTCACCCTTGGAGAGTTAGGAAGTGGTTTAGTTTGGGGTTGGTTAGAGTTACCTCAACCTTGGGTTAAGCCTTTCTCTTGTTGGAGGTTTGCCTATTTAGGGAAGGTTTTAGGATGAGTTGAGTGTTCACCCACTCTCTACCCTTAGAGACATAATTTAGTTTGAAGGAGCCTTTTCAAGAGGAGCTTAGGAAGGATAGTTCAACACCAATCCATTCATCATCCTAGCTTGGATTTAAGGTTGGATTTATTTTAAGTAATTTAAATTTTGTTCTTATGTGTTCTTGAGCTCAAGGAATCCATTAATGGAGTCTTATATGTTTTGAAGTTTTATTTTCAGATTTGAAGTTTTATGTTTGTCTCTCAAATGTCTTTATTTTGTGATTTATTTCGAATGGGTCTTCAAGGTACACTCACCCTTGGGAGGGTAGAGTAGCCTTGGAGGGGTAGTTGGAAATGATTCATGTTAGTGTAGAGTCTCCCATGTGTGGAGGGAAAAATATGGGGTAACATGATACCCATGATGCCAAGAAGGGCCTGAGGGCACCTAGGGGGTATAAGGAGGTTACTTCAGGACCGCATCTTGTGAAGATGGTCTTTTTCAAGTCCATGTGAGGCTTGTGTGTATATTTTCATTCTTGGATTTTTCCTACAATGAGGTCTACCACTACCCCTGTTATGGAAGGTCTCTTGGAGACCTATCCATTTGTTCATCCTTGTGTTGGGAAGTTTTTTGGCATATGTGTTTTTCTGTTACTTGTCTGCTTGTTGGGTTCCCTATTTGTACCCCGTTCCAGGTTGGATCCCCAAGCTCGGGGGTGGCCTTGTAAAGGCCTAGGTTGGGAGGTGAGCCTCCATGGTCAATCTCATTCTTCAGGTATCAACTGGATGTAGGAGTTGCTATTCTACCCCTTTATGGAAGATGTGTATCACTAAATTTTTTTTGGCATTTTGGTGTTCATTGTAATATGTCCTTCCACCTTATCAAAGTTTGTACAAGGTCTTGATCTGAAATTTGATTGTAATAAAATGTTGTTGCACCCTTTGTATACAATTTTGAATTTCGTAACCATTGTATTTTGGAATTTTAAATATGTAAACCTTACTATATTGAAATTTGAAAGAAGGTTTGAGACTTTATATCTTGTAAAATTACTAGTTTCCTTGGATGAACATTGATGGGTGTTAGCGAATATAGAATTTTGATATTTAAATAAACAAGCTTTAAATTTATTTGAGGGTAACATTTTGTATAATCGAAAAATTGAATCTTCCTTATAAAGTTATCTTGGACTAACTATTCTTACCAGGGTTGAACAAATAATTTCATTCTATCTTAGTTAAAGTTGTCTATTTTTATTTCAAAAAAATAAAGAGGCTCATAAGTTTAAAATGGATTTTAGGAGGTATTATTGCTTTTATGAAAACCCTTAACATATTCCTTCTCATCAAATAAAATAACTTTTTGATTATTAATTGGTGTTCTTAAGAAAAAAAAAATTATCAATTTCATTTTTAGAAAAATTCTGGAAAAATCTTCCAAAACATAAAATGTTCAAAATAAAAATATTTTTCCACTATATCGTGGAGCTTGAAATATAGAGAATTTTGATGTAATAATTTTTAAAAAATTATGTCTGCTTACAGCCCCTGTTTGGGGGGATACAAACATTATTACACCAGTCTTATTATTTTATTATGTACCTTTATATATATATA
>MU226674.1:182764-196233 GCA_018584345.1 Thuja plicata
TATATATAGAAACTAGAAATAAAGTTATAAAATATTTTAGTTTACATCATCTTCAAATTCCTAATAGTTTTGCAGAAACAAGTGTTCGAAAGTGAAGTTTTTTCTTAGAATGTTGATCTTTGTGTCAAAGTTGGCCAAAAAGTGGGACACACTATTGTGGGACCACCCTCTTACAAGATGAAAAAATGTCTAAAAGAACAAAAAAATGAGGGAAAATGAGCCTCCAAGCCTTTGGGTCATTTTCCAAGCCTCTTCCCAAGCCATAACCCGATCAGGTTTCTAAATTTCAAATAACCCGATCGGGTTCTGAAAAGAAAAAAAAGTATTTTTTCAACTCCTAGATAACCCAATCAGGTTATAGAGAATAAAATGCACAGTTTTTACTTTTTCAAAACCTGATCGGGTTATGAAGAAGTAAAAATTATGCTCTCTCTCTCTCTCTCTCTCTCTCTCTCTCTCTCTCTCTCTCTCTCTCTCCTTTGTTGTTATTTTTTCAGAACCCGATTAGGTTCTGAGGAATTAGGAACGTTGAGCCTTTATGTTCTCATAACCCAATCGGGTTTTATTGAATTAGGAACGTTTCTTGCTTCAATGGTCTAGAAATAGTCATTGCAAGTTGTCCTGAGGTTCCACTACTTATTTTTTATTGTTTACGCAAGTAATAGTTAGGTCTACACTTTTTTGTATGGTTTTTCTTTGCAATGATTGAATTGTGTTGTTTATTGTTGTTTTTGATATAATTTAATCATTGTAATTTCATATTTCAAGAAAATGGTTGATTTGTTCTTATTTTATGATTTTATGTTCACATGTTATTCTATGCTCATGATATTATTCAAAGGGTCCATTCAATATGAACAATGGGAAAGAACAAAAGAGGAACAATTGAACAACGAGAGACATAAAAGGAAAGATAAAGGGAGCACATGAGGAGAATATGACAAGGTACATCATCAAATGCATGTAATGTAAGTGATGAACCTAATTCATCTAATGTACCATTTTAATTCGATGTCATTAAGGAATAAAATGCACATAATGAAAATGAAAATGTTCAACATACATGAATTGAAATGATGGGGAAAAATGCACCTAATTCATCTAATGCACCATTTCAATTCGATCACACCAATGAAAAAAATGCACATAATTAAAATGAAAATGTTCAACATACACCAATTGAAATTATGGGGATAAATGCACCTAATTCATGTAATGAAAATGTAGACCATGCAGCTGCATTAACAACTCCTATAATAATTCATAGATAACCAAAGTTTCTAATTGACTTTGATGAAATTATTTTGAGGCCAATGCATGATAAAATGGTATGACAAAATTGTAGAAGAATTGTTAAAAATATTTGGAATAACTATTTTGAAAAATTAAATCAAAGTCGTAGATGTCAAGTAGTTGTTGAAATGATTAAGAATCTGAAATTTAGAGAGACAATGAGAATTGTGGGGTTGAGAACATCTTAAAATAGTACTGAGAGAACCATTGTGATAAATCTATTTGATGCATACCAAGCCATTGGTTCAAAATCATGCAGTCAAGATGCTAATGTTACTCGACATGTCCTCACATCAACTATAATGGGAAAGGAAATGAAAAATCTCGTATAGTAAGAAAAACAAGCAAGTCATTAAGGATGGGTAGATCAACATTATAGAGAGCCTTATAGGGGAGACAAAATTGAGGATCCAAACACTAATTCTCTTTGGTCATTCTCGGGTAGAATCCCACACAGGGACAAGGTTGTTTTTGATGCATTAAGAACATTAATTGAAATTTGTTGGCATTACAACACAAGGGTTTCACCCAACCAAAGAGAAGTTGTTAGGAGGAGAATCGGATCTACAAATCGTATGGCACATCCAAAACACTTTTTGGATATGACAAAAACACAATTTTATGAAAGATTTCTCCAAAGGTTTCCTCAAATTAAAATTAGTCAAATATTTTTTAAAATGGCAAAACCCTTTTATGTCATGATTAATCATGTGTGCACCACATGTCATTGCAGGGTAAATACTAAATTTTCCATGCATTATGATATATATCATCATATTTATTGAACTTTGCACACTAACAGTATTTGGTAGGAATGTGGTTTTCAAGCACCTCCTATGTATTCAAGAGATTTTATGTCAAGTGTATTATGCAATCGAGATGATGGTTGCATTTATTATAAGATGAGGTGTTTGAATGGATCTTGTAGTGCATGTGGTGGTATGATAAATATGCAGATATGTCACCATCTAGAGAGCACAAATGAGATTGGAAATACACTAGTTTCTTTTGGAAAATAAAAGATAGCAACTTAAGGTATAAAAGATGGAAAATAAATTAAGAGGTGTGAGTTAGTGAAAAATGATATATGCGTAGCTGATTTTATGAAGATTTTTCAAGAGAAACTAGTTTATGAGTACATGGGTCATTCACATAGAGCTAGGTTGTTGGATGAGAAATTCAAGATATGTAAGGATACATTTATTCAAGATAAGATATTGATGATATGTTATTCTTGGTGGACACTTTTATTCAAGATAAGATATTCAAGATATGTTATGCTTAGTGGATGTTTGAATTGTTCTTATTCTATTGCTGCCCAATTTGGCTTAGTGCACCTTGGGAACACTTTGGTTCAACTTGCACCGTTACAATCTTGATGCTTTGAAAGCTAAAAAAGGTCTACCCTAGCATTTACTTAGCCAAATGGAGCTGATGGAGCTGACAGTTTGGTCCCACGATGAATAGTTTGAAAGATGCACCATTGAGCAACTTTCAACTAAGAAATAATGCAACTTTTTGTACCAATCAAGATCGGGTCGCCAAATGGAATCTGAGTTTAATCTCCCAGAGCTAAGCTACGTTCTTGTAGGCCTTCCCAAGATGGTCCTTGTGCACTTTACAGATCTCTAATATCTCTCATGAGGTCCGAGCTATGGCTCTCCAAAAATTGTTGCCCAATTTGGCTTAGTGCACCTTTGGAATACTTTGGTCTAACTTGCATCATAAATTTATTGTTTCTTTGCAATAAAAAAAGGCCTCCCCTAGTGTTTACTTGGCCAACTGGAGTTGATGGATCTAAATTTTTTGTCCCATAACAAATAGTTGAAAGATGGACCATTGAGCAACTTTCAACTGAGCAACAATGCAACTTTTTTTACCAACTATGATTGGGACACCAAATAGAATCTGAGTGGAATCTCCCAGAACTAAGCTACATGCTTGTAGGCATTCCCAAGATGGCCCTTGTGCACTTCACAAATCTCTGATATGTCTCCTTAGGTCCGAGATATGGATCTCAAAAAATCGCAGCCCAATTTGGCTTAGTGCACCTTGGGAACACTTTGGTTTGACCTGCGCTGGAATGTTCTTGATGCTAAACAAGAAAAAAATTTCTCCCCTAGCATTCATCCAGCCAACTGGAGCTTATGGTGTTGAAATTCTAGTCCCACAACAAACGGTTTGAAAGATGCACCATTGAGAAACTTTCAACTAAGTAAGAATGCAACTTTTTGCACCAACCAAGATCGGGTCACCAAGTGGAATTCGAGTGGAATATCCCAGAATTAAGCTACATGATTTTATGTCTTCCCAAGATGGTCATTTATCACTTCATAGATCTTTGATATCTCTCACAAGGTCTGAGATATGGATCTCCAAAAATCGCTTCCCAATTTGGCTTAGTGCACCTTGGGAACACCTCAGTCCAACTTGCGCTAGGACATTCTTGATGCTTCACAAGAAAAAAATGGTCTCCCCTACCATTTTCCTAGCCAACTAGAGTTTATGGAGCTGACAATTTGGTCCCACCACCAACGGATTGAAAGATGCACCATTGAGCAACTTTCAACTGAGCAACAATGCAACTTTTTGCACCAACAGAGATCGAGTCTCCAAATGGAATCCGAGTGGAATCTCCCAAAAATGAGCTATGTACTTGTAGGAATTCCCAAGATGGTCCTTTTTCACTTCATGTATCTATGATATCTCTCATGAGGTCCAATATATGGCTCTCCAAAAATTTATGCCCAATCTAGCTTAGTGCACCTTCGGAACACTTGGGTTCGACTTGCGCCAGAATGTTCTTGATGCTTCGCATGCGAAAAAAGGTCTCCCCTAGATTTTACCCATCCAAGTGGAGCTGATGGAGCTGAAATTTTTATCCCATGATGAAGTGTTGAAACAAAAATAATGAAAAAAGTTTCATAGCAACTTTTAAAAGTTGCTCGACAACATTTGTGCAACTTTTGACAATGTTGCAAAATGGTTCTATTAGGACCTCTAGACCTATTGAAAGGACTTAGAAGAACCTTAGATCCTATAGTAGGACCTTTATTAGACCAAAAACACCAAACCTACTTATCCTATCATAGGTCATGAGTCTAATCAACCTTAGGTTTATAAAGACACCTTAGATGGACTAACTTTATAATGAGACCAATATAATCAAAATGAATGGTTGATCTCTAGGATCTAACCATGTTTACAAATATGTGAAGATGAACCCATGAAGAATCTTATGATTTCCTGTGTTTCTTGGGTTCCCTAAACAAAATACCCCTATAACTTCCTAGGTGTACCCAAGGAACATTATATGCTTGAAGTTACTCAAGGGGCTCAAAATTGCATAAAACATCCCTACATCCACTGTCCAAGAACAAAAACCAAAATCTCATACTCTGTATTTTAGTCACAAAAAACTTACAACAACAAACATAAATTCACTTAAGTCATGGTGTGCATACATATAGAGCATGAAAGATATAGCTAAATACAATGTATCACATCAAGCATTAATTCACTTAAATCATAAAATTTCTTATGCCCTAGAGAAAACATGCAGTACATACATTATGAATCATAGACATGAATTCTCTTAAGCCATTCACATAGGTCGTACACACAAATCTAGGTTATGAATCATATACATAAATATACATGAAGTACACACACAACTACATTAATTTATAGAAACACACATGCATATACGCAAGTCATGGATGTTAGAATAACTGAGAGGGGGGGGGTGAATCAATGGCCTAAAAAATATTCCAATAAATCAACCCAAAAACTTAGTACCACAACATTAAGCCTCTAGTTATCTTCAATCCTAAAAGATGAATGTCATCAGACAATATTACCAAATAACTAGTGCTCGGAGTTCATTGTTAAAATTTATTCTACTATTTACCAATTAGTAGTCTTTCATTTATCAAAATACAACAAATTGCTTAGTGCATACCGATCAACCCATATTTAGTTATGTGTAATGCAAAACACTAAAGTAATGACTCATAAACACATTAACACATATTTTTAATGTGGAAACCCTATTAAGGGTAAAACCACTTGGGACTGGTAACCCAAAATTTTCACTCTTTTGATGTGATCTTGGTTAAGAGCCAACCTTGTTAAAGGTTACAAACACACTGTTAGGTGTGACCTTGTTAGAGGATTTAAATTGATATCGGGCATCTCTATGCTACCTTCTATGACTGAACCCAGTGTAGTTTTTCAAATGGTATCTGGCATCTCATACTATCTTCATGATAAAAAAAAAAATTACTCCTTGGGATGTATCTCAATATAGAAAGGATTGTTAAGTCCTTCTTGGTTAAAAGACTTTTTGAATCAATGGTTAAACTGAAACAGTAAATGATTTGTTCACACATACAACTTAGACTTGCATATTTTTAGATCTACTATAAGCTCATAATACCTTTATTATCATTGTACCTTTTCAATACCTTGGCTCCACTTCTTTCTTCTTGGTGATGTGGTGCTTCTCTATTGGTTGGTGTCTGCAGAATTCTTTAGCTCTTCCCTCAACTTGATTGATCAGGATTGTATGAAGTTGTTCTTCATCTGTTTCTCTCTAGCATCCTCTTCTTCTATTCACTCCCCTAATTCATAATGAATTATATTGACTCTTTATAGACATGATATCATCATTTCTAAGTTCTTGAATTTCTTGTTCTTGGAGTGATCCACAATTCTAGCCAATCTTGCTTTAAAGATTTACTTTAGTTTTATCCCATATATTTCTCCTTAACAACTGGATAAAACAACTTTAAATATTTATGTTATCTCTAGCTTTATCTTTTTAATGAAAATAATTTTTAACAACCAGTTAACTCTATCTTTAGCTCTTGCTAGCTAAGTGTTTTGTCTTTTCTGAACTTCAGTTCCTTTCGGTGTTTTAACTCTTGTTAGCTTCGGTCAACACTTTAGTTCTCCTCAGGAATCTTTGTCAGGGTTGTCTGTTGATTAGGGTTGTCTATTCATTGGGCATCACTATGAAATTATTCTCATCAGTAATGCTTTTGATTATTCTCATCGGTAATCTTGTTATTCTGCTCATCAATAATGCTAGTCGGGTTTCTTGCTCATGAATCACTGTGACTTTACTTTCAGATTTCTCTATCTGTCAGGGTGCACTACACATCGGTGATTGTTGTCACTTAGTGAATACTAATATTTTATGCATTACTAAAAGAATAATCTTTATATTTCTAATTCTCTTAAGTCTTTGACACTTTGTATATAACCAATCAGATTATATAAAGTTGACATCAATGACAATGCAATACATTAAATGATTTAATATCTTGCATTATCTTTCTGCATTTCGGTGATCAACTTAACATCTTCAAACATTCAATCAGTTATGGTTCTTTAATCTCTCTCTTTGGAATTGATGGCAACACACTACATTATCACACTATATTATTTCTAATACAATATGAAATATATCAATTGAAGTTCATCAATCTCTCCCAATTCTTTTGTTATAACCAATACAAATTTATGGCTTTTTGTAAGCTGATATAGCTTAGATATGTTTCTTGAAGAGTGTCTTCTTCAATATTCAATCCCTTCACTAGATAGATGTAGCAACTTGTGATTCTTTTTCTGATGTTGTCTCTCCCTTTGACTGTTCCTCTCCTTGATTATCTATTTTCCTTTGATAGCAATCTCTCCTTTAGTATGTATTCTCTCCCTCATGTTACTTCTCTCCCTTTGGATAATTTTTAATATATTTTATATGGATAATGGATATAATATCTCTCCCTTTGACAACAATGCCAAACAATTTGTCCATCCTTTTTATAATATACTCATTGAATTTACCTATCCATCAACAATACAGTGACTCTAATTTTTGGTGTAGATATGTACCTTATTGTGTATAGATGTATCTTTGTAGTCCATAGCTTATCTTGCATCAACATGAATTATCATCTAATTATGTGTAGGTTGATGCAATCTCCTAGTCATATTACTAACCAATAGACAAGGGTTGGATCCCTAGTCTTTGTCTCAGGTACTTAAATGTATCTTTTGGCAATGGCTTGGTAAATATGTTAGTTAATTGTTTCTTGGATTGAACATATTCTAGTATCACCTCTTTTCTTGCACTTGTTCTCTTAAGTAATTATACTTGATTACAATATGCTTAGTCTTAGCATGTATGAATGGATTCTTAGAAATGTTAATTGCACTGGTATTATCACAATAGATAATCACTGGTTAAAGAATCTTCATATTCATACCTTCCAATAATTATTTGATCCATGCAATATTTGAGCAATTTGTAGTAGAAGCCACATATTTTGCTTCTATATTAGATTGTGAGATGCATCCTTGCTTCTTACTGATCCATGTGACAAGTCTATTACCCATCTAGAATTATCCTCCAGTTGTGCTCTTTCGATCATCTAGGTTTCTATCCCAATAAAAATCTACATAGACTTGAAGCTCAAATTTTCCTTATCTTTTATACCATAGGCCATAGTCCTTGGTGTTCTTTAGATATCTCAGAATTCTCTTAATAGAAGTCATGTGTGATTCTTTGGGATTAGCAAAGAATCTTGTGACTATTCCAACTGCATGTGATATATTTGGTCTGGTATGGGAAACATACATTAGTTTGTCAATGATTGATCTATACAAGGTTTGATTTACCTCTTTTGATTTGTTTTCTTTTTTCATCTTACATCTGGTTACCATAGGTGTTCAAACTAGCTTTGAATATTCCATCTTGAATATCTTTAGCACTTCCTTGGTGTATTTGGACTTTGTGATATATATGCCTGCATCTTGTTGAGAATATGTAGACCAAGAAAGAATTTGATCTCCCCAAACATAGACATTTCAAACTCTTTTCTCATTTCAATGGAAAAGGATTTACGTAGCATTTCATTACCCCCAAATATGATATCATCAACAAATATTTTAGTAATCAGAGTATTACCATCTGTATCCTCTTTTAAGTATAGATTGCTATTTTCACTTGTTATTACAAATTCAATGCTCATGAGATAGGAGTGAAGCCTTTCATATCAGGATCTAGGTACTTGTTTTAATCTGTAAAAGGCTTTATGTAGTCTACATACCATGTTTCACTTGTCTGGATCAACAAACCCTTCTGGTTGTTCAATGTATACCTCTTCTTCTAGTATTCCATTTAGGAATGTAGATTTGACATTCATCTAGTATACCTTGAATCCTTTGAATGCAACATAAGTGAGAAGAATTCTAACTCCTTCTAGTCTATAAATAGGTGCAAATGTTTCACCATAGTCAATACCTTCTTCTTGTGCATACCCTTTACATACTAATCTTGCTTTGTTTATTGTGACTTCTCCATTCCCATTTAGCTTGTTATTGAATATCCATTTGGTACCGATGACATTCTCATCATTTAGTCTCGGTACTAATTTCCATGTATTATCCATTTGGTACCAATGACATTCTTCATTTTCAAGTTTAGTATTAACAGATTTAGGCTCAAAATCACAAAGTAAACATCTAGTGTTTACTGACTTACTTCGTGTTCTCATTCCAGTCTTCTTGTCTCCTATGATCTGATTCTTTGGATGATGTCTTCTAGCATACTTGGAAAGTTTTGGTTCATCTCATTGTCCATTATTCTGATCATCTTCTTGACCTTCATTCTTATCTCCATCGCTCAGAACATCTTCTTGAGTATTTTCCTGATTTTTGGTAGTTGTAGCCTAATGCTCTAGTGCAATGTTTTGTTTCTCGGGAGAGATACACTTTTTTTAGGGTAGAGTGTCAGGTTCTTCAGTGTAAAAAAAAATGTTGTAGTCTTCTGGTTCTTTTTTTCTTTCCTTATCATTTTTCTCTACAAATTTATCTATTCTTACATTTGCACTTTCAATGATCTCTTTAGAGGACTTGTTAAGACATTTATAAGCCTTGATTTTGGTATAATACTCTAGAAAGATACCTTCTTCACTTTTGGAGTCAATATTTCCATTTCTATCATCTTTCAAAATATAACATTGACTACCAAAGATTTTGAAGTAACTTACATTGGGTGTGTAACCATACTAAAGCTCATAGGGTGTCTTCTTTGTGTCCTTCAATTGTACTATGTTCAATGTGTAGATAGAAGTACTGATAGCTTCCCTCTAGAATGTTTGAGTGATGTTTTTCTCAATCATCAATGTTCTTGCACAATCAACAATGGATCTATTTCTTGTTTCAGAAATTTCATTTTGATGTGGTGTTCTTGGTGCAGAAACATGTATTTTAATTCCATGCTCATTACAAAAGTTAGCGAATTCATCTGAAGTGAATTCCCCTTCTCTATCAAATCTTAATAATTTCAATTCCTTACCACTTTATTTATCCACCATAGCCTTATACCATTTAAAAATCTTGAATGCTTCTGATTTATCTTTAAAAACATAACTGTCATCATTCTAGAATAATCATCTACAAAGAAAATGAAATACCTATCACCATAGTAACTCTTTGTCCTCATGGGTCAACATAAATCAATATGGACTAATTCTAGAATTGTAATAGATGTATGGACTTTACTCTTGAAACTAGACTTTGTCATTTTACCTTTTTGACAATTCTTGCACATGATATGTTTGGGCTTCGACATGCTCAATAAGCCTCTTACTTTCTTTTTATTTCTTATCTTTATCATGTTCTCAAAATTCACATGGCATAGTCTCTTATGCCACAACCATATGTATTCATTTATATCCATTAAACAAGTTGTGTTAATGTCATCAAGATAGAAAAGGTTACCTTTTGTCTATTGATCAATTCCGATCAACCTTCCCAATTCATTAAAGATCTTTGCCTTCTTATTCTCAAATGCTATTTGGTGACCTATGTTATCTAGCTGTGAAACACTCAATAGATTATAATTCAGTTCTTTTTCTCAGTAAGCATTTTCACATTTGATCAGGTTACTCAAAATTATGGTTCCTTTACCTTCAACTAGACAAGGTATGTCATTGCCCATTCTTACTGATCAACCATTATAGTATTCAAAAGTTTCAAACTTTTTTTTATCATCGGTCATGTGGTGAGTGCAACCACTATCTATAATCCAGACATCATTCTTACTAACCTTAGATATGAGTGCATTTTCTACATACCTTTATTCTTTGTCTAAATCATCCTTCATGGCCACAAATACCAACTCAATGTCTTCATCAAATTCAGTGTCAGTATCATCAGCTCTATTCTCAGCCAAGTAACAAGCTTTCTTTCCTCTATCCTTGTAGTCTTAGGTATCTCTTCTTTCAGACTGTCATTTTCTTCGGTAATATCTATTGTCACTTCTATCAAATTTATTTTCATATGATCTGTCATTACTTATGTCATCTTTTCTTTTGTTAGCACATCTTGTAACAAAGTTTACAACCTCTTTACAATTAAAATATACAAGTGGTAATTTACCTATGTATCTACCTTTGCCTCTCTGCAATCTTATTTCCATTAGTGCTTCAATCTCATCAAGTCCTTGGTCATCAGTATCACTTTTACTATCATTCCTCATAATGTCTTTATGACTTGACTTACTTATTTTCAAAGAAGATTTGAATGTAAACTCTATAGATGGTAAGACACTATTATCATAGTTATTCATTTCAAACGAAATCATTCTACCGATCAGACTATCTAGAGTAACATTATTGTTTGCAACTAATCTCATTTCTTGTATAGCAGCTACTCTAATAGCATATACAGGAAATAAGGTTCTTAGGATTTTACTTACCATTGTCTCTTCTTCATTGACACCTCAAACTCCTTGGATAGCATTGACGACCTCTTTGATTCTACAGCTATGTTGAATGATATTTTCTCCTTCTTTCATCCTTAGGTCATCAAACCTCCCTCTTAGGATTTCTACCTTGGCTCTTAGTACATTAGGATCTCCTCCATCTACCAGCTTTAATTTATCCCACATTTTCTTTGTAGAGGTGCAGGTTTTGACATCTTCAAACTCAGCATCAAAGATTGAGGAAGCAAGCTCTATCATCATGCAATTATGCTCATGCTTTTATCTCAATTTCTTAAGTGTGTGAGATCTTGTAGGTAGCACATATTCAGTATCTAGGTGTTGATTAACATCATTACCAATACCTGATAGGTCAAATCTTATTATGCTTTTCCATGATGCAAAGTTGTCTTTATTCAACTTGGGCACATCTTGTTTGTTCATCTTGTGATCTTTTGCTTGAGTTGTTAAACTCCCTTTCTAAGAACACAAGCTTTGATACCAATTGTTAGAATAACTAAGAGGGGGGGGGGGTGAATCAGTGGATTCAAAAATATTCCAATAAATCAACCTAAAAACTTAGTACCAAAATATTAATCCTCTAGTTATATTCAGTCCTACAAGATGAATGCCTTCAAACAATATTAACAAGTAACTACTGCTCGAAGTTCACTGTTATACCTTATTCTTACTGTTTACCGATTGGCAGACTTTTATTTACCGAAATACAATAAATTTCTTAGTGTATACCGATCAATCTAGATTTAGTTATGTGCAATGAAAAATAGTAAAGTAATGAATCATAAACATATTGACACATGGATTTTTAATGTGGAAACCCAGTTATGGGAAAAATAACTTAGGACCAATAACCCAAAAATTTCACTCTTTTGAAGTGAGCTCGATGAAGAGACAACCCTGTTAAAGGTTACAAACACACTGTTAGGTGTGACCTTGTTAGAGGATTTAAATAGAATAGTTTGTCACTTTTTATCAGGCATCTCTGTGGTACCTTCTATGACCAAACCCAGTGTATTTTGTCAAATGTTATCTGGCATCTCATGTTGTTTTCATGATAAAGATTTTTGATACTCCTTGGGATGTATCTTAATATAGAAAGGATTGTTAAGTCCTGCTTAGTTAAGAGACTTTCTGAATCAATGGTTAAACTAAAACAGTAAATGATATGTTCACACATACAACTTAGACTTGCATATTTTTAGATCTATTGTAAGGTCATAATACCTTTCTGATCAATGTATCTTTTAAATACCTTTGCTCCACTTCTTTTGGCTTGGTGATGATGTGCTTCTATGTTTCTTAGTGTCCATAGATTTCTTTATCTCTTTCCTAAATTTGATTGATCAGGACTCTATGAAGTTGTTCGTCATCAGATTCTCTCCAACATCCTTTTCTTCTATTTACTCCCCTAATTCATAATGAATTAGATTGTCTCTTTATAGACATGATATCACCATCTCTAACTTCTCAACTTTATTTTTGTTGGTGTGATCTGCAATTCAAGGCAATCTTTCTTTAAATATTTACTTTAGTTTTATCCCATAGATTTCTCCTTGACAACTAGATAAAACAACTTTAAATATTTCTCTTCTCTGGCTTTATATTGTTGATGAAAACAATGTTTAACAACTAGTTAACTCTATCTTTAGCTCTTTGAAGCTAATTGTTTTGTCATTTCTAAACTTTAGTTCCTTTCGGTGTTTTAACTCTTGTTAGCTTTAGTCAACACTTTAGTTCTCCTCAGGCATCTCTGTCAGGGTTGTCTATCCTTTGGGGTTGTTTGTCCATCGAGCATCACTATGAATTTATTCTCATTGGTAATGCTTGTGATTCTTCTCATTGGTAATGCTTGTGATTATACTCATCGGTAATGCTTGTTGGGTTTCTTGCTTGGGCATCATTGTGACTTTACTTTTAGGTTTCTTTGTCTATTGGGGTGCACTACCCATCGGTGTTTGTTGTCACTTAGTGAATACTAATCTTTTATGCATTACTGAAAGAATAATATTTATCTTTCTGATTCTCTAAAGTCTTTGACACTTTGTATATAACCAATCAGATTATATCAAGTTGACATCAAGGACAATACAATACATTCAATAGGTTATGGTTCATCAATGGGAAACAAGAATACACTTAATGCATAAACATCCAACCAACAAATTGAAGGATCAAATTTGAAGTTTCATATATAAAAAAATGAGAAATAATAGTGTACATATAAATACATGGCGTACATGCCAAATGCATAATAGAGTTACAAAAAAGTGACATCAGCTATGTCTAGGTCAATATATACAATGTACAAAGGTCATATATCTATAGATTGAACTAAGTAAATTTTAAGATCGTGTGTGTGTGTGTGTGTGTTGTATATATATAT
>MU226674.1:196320-223785 GCA_018584345.1 Thuja plicata
GATCTTCTTTATAGAAACACTTGGGTCACTAACTCTCTGCACAAGAACAATTCAAATGCTAAGCCATATATCTTATCTAAAAATAAGCTAGTGTCTAGTGCATTAATTATTTCAGTGAAACCCATTTGACTCTACATGCATAAGGCTCACATAGCATGAATAGTCATAAACCATTGTCTTTAATGATTGCACTTTGATTCTCGTGAGAATTTTTTGCTTCCCATTCATCCAACATGATTTCTGGAGTGTTTTCTACTTGAGTATTTGACTCTTGGATTACAGAGTGTTCATCGTGATCAAAGGAAAGAAAATTAGCATTTATGGAACTAGGTGCATATGTCTCAATATGATCTTTAGAAAAAACTTCAGATTTTATGGACACTTTGGTTCCATATATTGTTCTAAATAACATATATGACCAATCTGAGTTCAAATAACCTCTTATTTTAGCAGTAAAATCTCTTGACAAACACAAGGAAAAATAAGGAGGAAATAATGAATATGTCTTATAATATAGGAAAATTAGGACACGCATGGAGAGTGGGGATTGCATCCTTAACTAGATCTACAATACTTATAGTTGAGCCATCTAACTATACTACTCCTTTCTCAAGAGGTAGATATTTGAGGCCTAATTGGTCTACAATTTTATTTGGCATGATAGAGCTTGTAGATATACTATCTACCATGAAATCATGAACAAGCCTATCCCCTACAATGAGAGAAATATAAAATAGAGGAGTCTTGACATCTTTACCTACTTGTTTTTTTATTTCTTGAGAATTGTTTGTAAGAACATTTAAAGGATCATCATTAGCTTTAGTAATAGAAACTTGTCTATCCTTTAAAGTAGAGGATAACATATCAGCTTGACCAAGAATAGAAAGAGTATCCCACATGTTCATATTAATATTCATCTTCTTCATATTCTTAACAATATTGAATGGAAAAATCGCATGTACCTTTTGGGGAGCCTTGACACTAGTATACTCAACTTGCACTTGAGGCTACTCCCTGGCCTTCTCTTGTGGAGTTCTTTGTAATATTTTGGTTACTTGAGGATTAAGTGGATTTGTAAATCCAGCATCTTGGTTTCTATTTTCTATTGGTTGAGCTCTATCTAGTTATTTTTTCATACTTTTGGTATTTTCTACAATTGGAGTGTCATCTCTACTAACTCCCTAGAACTCCTCACCTTAAAAATTGAGAAAAGTGGCATCAACTGGAAGTTGGTCCTGCTGTTGTGAATTTTCCTCAACAATATTTGAAAGAGAGATTTTTGAACCTTGCACCATGAGTGCTTGATTGATTATCCCATTCCAAAAAATTTCTTGATTATGAGCTTGGGTACAAGGAGAACACCACTCAAAGTCTACTGCAAGGTTATTTTGAATGAGAAAAATATCCTTGATAGGACTGATAGTATTAAGAGGTGTTGGAGCATAAGGCTGATTAGGCCTTTGATTAAGATTGTGTCTGGCTCCTTGAAAATTTCCTTGATAGGGTAGTTTATTACCTTAGTATTTCTAAGCTTGACCTTATTATTTTTGGTTAAGTCCTTGATACGGCTGATAAGGTAGTCTAGTAGCTTGATACAATTTAATTATGATTGTTGAATCATTTCCCAAGGTATACAATAGGGTCTCTAATTTTTTTTGTTACCTTTTATTTATAGCAACTCCTGACAAGGTCCTACAACTATTAATTCATGATTTTCAATACGCTTCAAAGCTAGTATAGTTGGCAAAGGACTAAAGGGGGGTGTTTGCAAAGATATATTAGGCTAGATATTAGAAAAAAATAGGCATCGATGGCCTTGGGGCTATTTTTCCAGCTTGTACAAAGCGATTTTCCTCTCTGATGGTTATCCCAAAAGATTGGGGTAGAGAGGTACCTCACATATTTGTATTTTATAAGAAGGATTTAGAATTTATTTTTAATATAGGTTAAGAAGATGAATAATCTTCACAATTAACCAGATTATGCAAAAACTTAGAAATCACAACTTATAACCTATGCAAGATGCAATACCATCCACTTAAAGATGCATAACTGAGACATATACTTGCATGATCCAAAAGACAGATTTACTACAAGAAAACATCAAATCAAAACTACATACAATAATGAGAACCCAAAATAGGTCTCCTAAGCTTTAGTATTTATGTGAAAAATCCAAAGGAAAATTGTTATATTACAATTATCAAGAGCTTCCACTACATGAGAAAACAAGAGGATTCAAGAAGTGAAAAAATCTTCTTCCTAAAATAAGTCAAATCCCTTCAAAAGAGAGTCTCAAAACTTAATAAGTATCAGTCACCTCTAACTGCCCAGGCTGGATGCCAGAAATTAGGCCTCAAAAGAGGATTCATAAAGCCCTAAAAGGAGATTGGAAGGTTAGAATAGTATTCTTATACAAATAAGGAACTTCAACATACGTCCAGAACAGGTCCTCAAAACACTCAAAAGATCATAACCATGAAAAAGTCTAAATCTATCTGAGTTCCTCCTTTATCTTCTGTAACATCCCTAGATGCCCTCATTGTGCACGTAGAAATAAAACTGCCACATTTCTTATTGCCACGTTTACTATCATAAAATAATGCCTTTGAGATCCTCACAAAAAATAATTGACCAACCTTTTGTGGACTACCATATGGCAGTATATGATTTTCCCCGTGGTCCCATACATCATCCAAAAACTAATTTGGCCCTCCCTTGCCTTGGACATGTAGCGACATCTTGTGATCCTATGGATATTATCTTTCTTCAATTTGTCAGACCACGGGATCATGGGAGCTTGCCACTTGTCTGCCTTCTTATCTAACTATCTTGCTACTCGACTGGCCCACTCTGCCACATGTTACAACCTTGTAATCCTACAGCCTAATAGACTAGCCACCATGAACTCTCGCCACATCATGAATATCCACTTGCCAGCTTGAAAATCACATCATTGACTACCTCAGACTGTTCTTTAGGATTTCAGAAATTGCTTTCCTATAATTTTATTCCCGATGACCTTTATATTTAGCACTTTGCACTTTTGGAATTTTCACTTCCATGCCTCCATTCCTGATGACCTTTAGAATTTCCACTTCACACTTTCATAAATCACAATTCTATGCCTCCATTCCTAATCCCCTTTATCTTTAGCACTTCACACTTTCAAAAATTGCACTTCCATGCCTCCATTCCCAATCACTTATAGACTTAATCCTAAAAATGAACATCCTCGACTGCGGGTCCCACCAACATAACGTCCATTCAACCCCCCACATTTACTAAAAGGGACTTGCCTTCAGTTACTAATATCTTGTGGGTGGGCACATATAAACAAATATTTGAGCCTCTGTAGGCTCAATGTGGGATAAATGCCTTTGATCATTTCCTTAAATAAAATAGGATAGATATGGCACCATGAACCTAGCCCTTTATACTCTTTATAGACAGATGGAAGATCCCTGCCCTGAATAAAACCATACACCATCTTCTCTGTTGATATTCACCAAAAATGAGACCATGTGACCCTCTGGAATTCTGTTTTTCAATCGCAATGTTGGATGTCTATGCAAATTAATGTTCATGATAGTCTCAAAAAATGAGAGTACCAATAGGGTCTCTCTCTGCAACTCTTTACGCACCCAATGTGCACCATAACTGGTGTTTTCTCTACTTTGAGTGGCCAAAGGAAACTCAAAATACGTACTCAAAACCACTATCATATCTTTTCCTATATGTACCTTATCTCTCAATTGTACATTAAGCTTGAACTCTTGCAGGAACCACATTTTCATCCACATGCAATTGACAGACACCTGTTACTTTCGTATGCATTATATGTTAGCAAAATTGCATTAGTGGTAGAAATTTTTGTAACATGATAACCAAGGGCAACACAGGCAGGAAGAGGTCATTAACCTTTGCAACAATATAGAGAGGACCATCAAGCTCTCTAATTGTGTTAGTAGGGTCAAAGGTAATGCAAAGCTAAGATGGAGGTTTAGGATTGACGTGCTCAACTCAATTAAAACATGATTGGATTCATTAAATTTTTCATCATAGCCACAAATAGTAGCGATTGAATGAGATGGTAAAGGGTTGGTGTAGATTTACAAGTCTTGGTTAGGAGGTGCCACAAATGTTTTTCCTTGATCATGGTCACCATGAACAGATGTAGCCTTAGAACCAATAACATCTTGAATAATTTTTTTTGAGTGGGATCATTTTTAGTATCATGACCATGGTCATGATGATATTGACAAAAAAGATTTCAGATCAAAGTATTTGGATTGAGGTTTAGAAGTGTCAATGGATTTTATAGGAGGAAGTGTTAACACATTAGCATTAGTTAACTTCGATGTCACATTATGAAAATATTCAAAAACATAATTATAAGTATGAGTTGGTTTAAAAATAGACGAAAAAGGAGCCACACCTTTGGATCCTGCTACCACTTGTTCATCATCAGTGTGGGATAATTTGTTGCATTTGATGTAGTTGTTCAGTTTCTGAAACTTTTTGAAATTTAATGTGACACCACTCTTATCAAGAGGAACATGAGCCATTGGAGTGGTGCTCTAAAATTGAATCACTTTAAGTTGATAATGATGAAGCACTGCACACAATTGAGGAAAAGAAGAGAATTAAAAAATAAGTTTCTTTATAAATTAGCAGTAAAAATGTGTTGCACATTGAAATATTAGGCACAAGATAAGAAACTTGTGCAGGAAAATGCTTAAATATACCAATTAAATCACTAAATTTTTCTTTAATGCCTTATTTACAATGCATTAAATTAGTTAGAGATATTTTAGGACCAATGCTGTTTTGAAATTGTTCAATGAAATAATTAGCAAGTTTTTAGATGGAATCAATTGAATAAGGAGGCAAGGAACACCATTGCAAGGCCTTATCTTGAAAGGTTCTAGTAAATAAATTTTCCATGAACCTATTCTCATGAGAGAAATCGCTACACAAGGTTTGGGAAGTTTTAACATGACTCACGGGATCACCCTTTACGTTATAAGTCTCAAAATGAGGCATCTCAATGCATTGTAGGATAACAACATGGATAATATCCACAGACAAGGGACTAGCAATATACAAGTAGAATTTTTGAAATTGGATCGAGTCATGGAAGATATTTTTTGTTGAAAAGAGTATACAGTTTGAACCAACCTACTAATGGTAGACTCGGTAGAAAGAATGGTAGGAGGAGAAACATGAGAAATGTTAGGAACATTGTTGATAATTAAAAGAATGGTTGAATATGAAAAAGGAACACTATGATAAGTGGACATGGATGATGAAAATGAAACACATGACACACTTGAAGGGATAGAAAGAGAAATAGTATTAGGAAGACTCATGGGTGTTAGATTGATATTTAGAATTGAAGTTGTGATGATAGGTGGAGCATAAGTGGACACAGTAGGAATGGAAGTAGGGATAGGAAAACAAGTCTCAACACTTGTAGTGGGTGGAGTAAAGCCTAAATATTGAGCAAAATCCCTAATGGGTTTTTCATTGGAATCAATAAGATGAGAAATTCTACGTAAGATGTAAATATCGTCTTCATCATTTTGAATAAGTTTCCTTAATCTTTCTTGACCTAGCCATTTCTCAAACTTCTTAAATTCATGGGAATGTTTATGGACTTGACCAGGAGAAACCCTTAATACTTCTTCTTCATAATGAGAGGAATGAGAAGAGTTATCTCCATGAAAGGATTGGGATCACTAAGATGCATTTTTGTCTCATCAAGATTCCTAGGAAGGAAGGAGGGTTCGGGATCAAAGAAACCCAGAATTCTACTGCTTCTTCTAACTAGAATACTATAGGTTTGACTCAAATTGATAAAGCACATGCACAAGGGAATGGAAGGAAAGATAAATGCAAGGAAATTTAAAATAAATATGCAATTCAAACATATTCAACTATCAAATTTAAGCATGTAATGTAAATATTGACTAAGAAAGTGCATACAAGGTAGATCTAGAGATATAATTAGAATGAAAGATATATAAGCTAACACCAAAAATTAGAATGGAACCTATAAGCATGAAAAGGAAATCTAACACCAAGATCTAAAGAGGAAATGTCATAATTTAGGCTCACCAAAATGTACCATACAAACTATGTTGAGGAATATGACTTGCCAAATCATATGGATGGAGGGGATATGATACATTAGGAACACCACCAAAGGACCAAACTCAAACCTAATTTAGATTAGCATATCCCTAAAGGATGAATGCATGCTAATGAAAGATCCAAATTTAAGGATGGAGTCTAATTTCAGAATGGATTCCTTTAATGTCAAAATGTATATGACATGTAAAATGATATTCAAATCTGTGAAAGGAATTAATGTTATGACAAAGAAAAATAAAATTAACAAGATGTGATATTAAATCTAATGCATAAAAGTAAGTGCAAGATGAAAAGAGGAGGGATGAAATCACCTTGAAGAAAGGAAAAGAGTGAAATTCAGATCTGGTTTTGACTATCACAAAACTATCAAATCAGAAATGGTTCTGGATCTATCACTATGACACTTGTAACTTCTGACTATGAAAATTTTTGATCCAAAGGACAATGTTAGTATGTGAAGGATCTGCCATTGGTTTTTTAACTCCCAAAATCTAGATCTGAAACTTTAAAAAGATGTTCTTGCACACAAGAAGAAGGAAAAAAAGGTTGTGGGAAGGTATTTTCCTTGGTACAGCCCTTGTATTGGAATCAACCCTTAAATTAAATAGAAATTGAATAAGAAAAGTAATATAAACAAGATAAATGTCAAATTTACCTTCCATGAAAAACCTTTATGGATGGATGTAGAAATCAGTCAAATCCATGAAGATGCTTGAAATTTATGTTTGGAAGGTGTTGTAGAATCAAGGATTCCTTCACAAATGTATGGATCTACACTTGGCAATCCTAGATTTTGAATGACTATACATGCTTGAAACATTTATTGGAGAAGAGGAATGGATCTTCACTCTTTCTTCATAATTCCTCTTCTTGGACATATGCCTTTTCTTGAATGAATGGAGACTTGGAGATCTTGAACTGGATGCTTGCCTTCAAATATTGAATCCAAATCCTCAATTATCTAGATTGCACTTTCTCTTGAAATCACCAATAATAATGGATTTTTTGAACATAAAATGGATATTTAGGGATCTTAATATGACAGGAATTGATGTTTTTTTATAATCATTTTGGGATCCAATATTGTCAGGTTGACCACAAATAAAGACCAGGGAGAAAAACATCTGCATTGGGTCTGGAGCCCACTTGAATTCAATGCCCTAGCTAAAGGCTAACATAGTTTGACCTTGTGTAGGACAAGGATGACTTAGTTGGAATTAGTCCTTGAATTTTTTATTTAAAATTAGATTTGGGTCTTGGGGAGTGTGAAACATTTTGGGGATAGAAAATAAAAGATGTGGGAAATCAAACATTAAGACATTCAGACCTTGAAATCACTAGAATGGGGTCTAATAAGTCATAAAGTAACCAATAATGGGTGTTAAATTTTTAGGACAATACATGACCTTATTGTTCCACCATACATGTGATATTTTTAGGACCTGATTGATTCTAACCTTAATATATGTTTCTTTATCATTTTCTCACCATTGAAAAGGAGGCAGAAAATTATTCTGATATAATTCATCAATCATATAGGTGTCATCATCTTTAATAATTTTAGGAACATAAGAGATAATATAAAAATAAATCATTTGATCCAAGGTTAACCTCATAAATCTCCTTCTAAAAAAATATTTTTTGTTAACACAATCTTCCTAGGATTATTCTAATTTTGGTACATGGACATATTGGGTGGACCCTATGGGTGTTTGAAAATGTTTATGCTATTTATAAGAAACCAATATACCTTGAGACTGATATTAGAAGTGTTTAATTCCAAGTATGAGATCTCTTTAGGGTAACTAGACCAACAGTAGGACAAGACTGTCCTCTACTTTTTTGACTTTGTAAAACCAAGGCAATGTGCACCTAATCCAGACAAAGATTTAACTTTCACAACTCACTATAATGCTGGATGATTACAATAGATTAATGGAAAGAAGGTATGAAATGATAAGAACTCACTCAGTGATTCTTCTCTAGAATGCATGACTACAACCAAAAACCACAAAAATTAAAGGGACTAGAATGGTTTTGATATTTTTGACAAGGCAGAGTATAGCCAAACCTATTCAGATATGTATCAAGTATAAGATACTAATTATTGATCAGTGCTTTATCCATTGGAAAATGATTCTAGTTCAGATACAGGATAGAGAAACTTACTATTGTCAAGGACTCAAAACCATAAATATAGATAAATTCAGATCATACACTTCTTAATAGTCATTATATAGACAAACCCAGAGAGTCTATCTCTAATCCAAAGTAGATTTTAATTTGATCCTTGATCAAAACTATGGACTAAAACATATACACAAAGAAATATTATGCAATGAAGTAGAAGATTTTGAACTCAAGAGGCAAGCAAAAAGGAGAGACTTGAATCAGAAATATTGTATTAAGTACAAAGAGACCAGTTTCAATTCCAAAATGTTTCAAATCATATACCACTTAAGAAAATGAAAAAAATTTCAAAATTTCTACTTCTATGATAATACTCTCTAGATATACATCTACTACACTCACTATAAAATAGTAAAAGGTTTTATGGATTATGCTACTTGGCCAAGTTTCTAGCTTCTACTAAATGATCTTAGAAGTCCTTTTATAAGCCAAGGACTGTAACAAGCTTGGGATCATTTAGGGTTACGACTAAAACTCAATCTAAAAACATTATATGACTGTTATCCTAATTTATAGCATGCATCAAAATAACCACAAATAGGGAAAAATTTTCATTTTGAGAAGAGTCCCATTAATACTATTCTAAAGATATTATTAATCAACATTCTATCATTACATTCACTTTAAAAAGTTATTATTTGTACTCTAAGAGTTGATCACATTGCAAAATTTCTAAATTACAATTGATCAATTACATTGTGCATTCAAACTGAATGTATTGTACAAGTGTTGTTTCATCTTTCTTTTCATGTCAAAGTAATAGTATATTATAGAATAGAAGGCATAATTGAAAGTATGGAGTAGGGGTCCCATGCATTGCCTTGTGGTTGGTTGCTTGATGGTTTCATATCAGGTCCTAGGTCTCCATAGTCCATATCTTCATCTGCATTTAGGTCTTTTAGGGTTCACCTACATCATGAGAGAAAGTGGGGTGTTAGATCCAGTTGGCTCTAAGAAATACATGTAACTACATACAGATTTTGAGAAGAATATAGTTTCCCTAGTTTTCCATATATCTTGTTGTGATCATTTGTTCAAAGTCCTTTTCAATTTTCTGCATTCAAGTGTAACATCTATAGCATGGATTAGTGATTTGTATTGATTCCTATTCTATATTACAAAATATAAGCCTTTTGTAGAATATGCATGTTGTTAATAGTAAGATTACAACTTGTGGTTAAACCCTAGTTGTGGCCTTCTAATTAGCCTATGTATTGGATAGTGAATGATAGTGAAAAGATCACCAGGGTATGTTAGGTGGATATCAATTTGAGGCTTTGAGAGATCTAAGTTAATTTGGTGTATCACCTTTCAATTTTTATTCTTGCAATTTTAGTTATAATTTCTCCCTTTCCCTTTCCAAAATCAGGAGAAGATAGTACAAAATTGATACCAAAATTCAATAGGAACTGGCCTAGAATTTGGAGATTCCTCTTCATTTATAGTCTACCCACAGGTAGAAGAGTTTTCCATTATTGGGATGGTATTGTTGTGTAGCCCTAATGTCTGAGTTAGGGTGACAATTCTAAGCCTGAATAGTTTTTGGCACACCCGGTGGGAGCACGAACTGCTTCTCAGTTCTGAGTTGTTAGTTCTCTGGTTATTTTAAATTTTAGTTTCAGCTCTCAGTGTGGATTTTAATGAGGAGAACTCCAACAAGATCAAACAAGGAAGGATTTGTATACCAGGAGTTACAGTCAAGAAAAAGGGAAGGAAGGTCATCTAGAGGTGGAAGAACATCACAAGATCCAAGAGGTAATCTATTGAATTCAAATTTCTCTTTATTTGATAACCCCATTTTTGAAGATCAAGCTGTAAATTTAGAGGAACTTGAGGTTATTATTGAAGAAATCAATCTTCTTGAAGATCTAAGTGTTCCTACTCATTGCAGATCAGAATTTCCAAGTGTTGAGAATTTTTTTATAGATAACTCTATTTTTGGAGCTTCTAAAAGTGTTACTATAGAAAATCCCTAGAATTTGAAGACTTACCAAAGGAAGGTAGTTAAGCATACTCAAGCTCCTATTGTACCTATTGTTTAGCAACAAGTACCACTAGTTGCAGGAATGGCAAGAAATATTCCCTTTGTTCCTTTTGATCAAGGTCGTCCTCTTAGGATTGCAAATCACAACAATATACCTTTGGCTGCCTTGAAAGGCTTGCCATCATTCACCAGAGAAGGTCAAGTGACAACTATTGAACATATTAGAGATATTGCATCTCTTTGAAATGTCCATCATGTCATGAAGGAAGATGTAGCTTTGAAGTTGTTGGCTGCATCATTAAAAGGTAAAGCTCTTGACTAGTTTAGAACTCTTCCAGTAAGCTCTATTGATACTTGGGATGTTTTGGGGGAGAGGCTTTCTAAGTTTTTTGAGCATAAATCTGACAATTTGTCTTTATTGGAGAAACTAACTACTATTAAAAGGGCTCCACAAGAAGAACTAAGTGATTTTAATCTCAGATTCCAAAAGACTTGGAATAGGATTCTTGCCACAGTAAGACCCTCTACCGAATATGTTTTTTTGTATTTTATTAAAAGCTTGAATAGTGATATTTCAGTAGTAATCCAATCCATGGGAGGGAATTCTTTACCTCGAGCTTTTGATATTGCAATTAGGGTAGAGAATAGCCTCATTCAGGAAGGAAAGATAGCTCCTAGGCCACCTATGCCTTTCTTTCCCAATATGTAGCCCAATATGCCATTAATTGCTCCACCAAATCCCCATTGCCATCTTATAAAAGTGAAGAAATAAAGCCTATTGTCCCTCCCAGTTAATTGCAAAGTATAAAAAATAGCCAGCAAAAGATTGAGAGCTTGCTACAAACTTTTGGGAATGAACTAATGCATATGAAAAGGTAGCAAAGCCATCCCATAGCCCATACTCAGAGTCAATTTCCTAGTTCTTCATCTCAGCAGCCTAATCAGCCCATCTATCAAGGCAAAAAGGAGAAATATCAAGGAAATAGTAATACCAATAGGCAAAACTAGAATCAAAGGCCTTATAGGCTTTACAATCCTACACCCATCAATGCTATTAGAGATATTGTTCCTAGTCAAAATAACCTTGCTAAAGATTATGAATGGTGCTATCCTTGTAGTGAACCTCACAATCAATCCAAGTGTACTAATGGGGTTCTCAATCAAGCCCTAATGGTTCAAAGTGTGATGGATTCACAACCTATTGTATATACTGAAGAGACTCAACAACATTCTGATATGACTACCTCTAATACTATATTCCTCAATTGGAAAGAGGAAGAGTTCTATGGAGTGAATGGTGATTCATCCATATCAGCAAACACAAGAGCCAAGAAGAGAGCCCTAGAATCAGAGCAGTCAGCTACTAGGATTGCTGCTAAAAATCAACCATCATTCATTCCATCAATTTAAATTCTAAAGGGATCCTCTACTCATGCAAACAAAGAGACATAGTATCAGAAGCAGGCGGATCAGCCAATTAGCAAGTCATCTCAAAAAGGTATAGTTTGTTGTCCCCTATAATATTGTTGATAATATGAAGAAGATGAATGTTTCTATTATTATGTGGGATTCATTAGCTACTCCAGGGAAAATTGATTTATTGAAAGAGGAGCTTTCAAAAGGAACAACAATTCCACATCAAGCTGTACATCATCCTCCTAGAATAGTCATGGCCAAATTGGAGCCTTCAATAGTTCATGATGAAGTTATTAAAGGAGAAAAGAGTATTGGTAAAGTGCAGCAACCAGTATTACAATTAAGTAAAAGTTCTGTAGATTTGAAGCAATCAACAATGCCAGTTGAAAGAAAGTCATCCAATATGCAGAAAATGACAGAAAAGGAAGGTAGGAAATCTGCAAATGTTAAGCCTCCTCCCTTTTATGTGTCTTTAATCATTGGAGATAAATTGGTGCATAATTGTATGGTTGAAAGTGGATCAACAAGCATTGTCATGCCAAAGAGTATAGCTGATTTTTTGAGTTTAAAGTATGAACCCCTAGAGAAAGGAGTTGTCCAGCTTGATGGTTCTTTAGTTAAAACCATAGGGGTTGTTAAAAATGCAAGTTTAACCTTGCACTCATGTCCAAACTTCTCCATTTCCAAAGATATTTTTGTCATAGATCTGCCACCTTACTTTTCTCTATGTTTATCAAGAGACTTCACAACCAAGATAGATGGATACTTCTCATCAGATTGGTCTCTCCTATATTTTAGAACTAGATATGGTGCTAAAGTGACCATAAAGTCAGAGTTATGGGCCAAAGACCATATAGAGCCCTATAATCCTAGTCCCATAAGTGAAATTTGTGTGATCATAGATCCAGATGAAATTAATGAAACTCCATCTTATAACACACAAATTGAAGAATATCCTAATATTATTCTAGATGAATGGGTAGCTAGAAATGATCAAGACAATGATGTATTTGATGCTGGTTCTGGTAATTATGTGATGTTAGAATCTGATTCAGTTGTCCCTAATCTGATTAAAGATCAATGTTCTGAATCTAATTATCTAACCAGCTATGGGATTTATATTTTGATGGATCTAAGAACAAGGATGGCATTGGTGCAGGAGTTATGTTGGTTTCACCTCATGGTGATAAATTTTATGCTGCTTACAAGTTATCTTTTCCATGTTCTAACAATATAGTAGAATATGAGAGTTTAATCTAGGGCTTGGAGTGGGCCAAGAAAAGGGGAATCAAATGTTTAAGGGCATTTGGTGATAGTTAGTTGATAGTGAGGCAGGTGAGAGGTATTAATGCTGTTAAAAATGACCTCTTAAAGCTGTATAAGTCAAGGGTGTTTGATATTTTGAAGGATTTTGATGCCTTTAATCTCATTTCCATACCTAGAAGGAAAAATATGCATGTTGATAGATTGGCTGGTATTGCTGCTCATGTCTCAATTACTGAAAATAAAGGACGGATCTTAGATCATTCACATGTTAAAGTTGTTGTAAGGCTATCTATCCCAGACAATGATGCTAATTGGCAAGTTTTCAATATTGATGAACACATCTTCAGTTTTATGATAGAAACTGAAGGGTTTTTAGCCCCTAAAAGTGATAAGTATGATCAACAAATGGAGAATCAAGTGATCCAGCTGAAGAGTAACAAGCTTCCAAGAGGATTGGTCAGCCTGGAATCAGCCTTTAATTCTGATGATCAATTTAGAAAGAGTAAAACTAGTTTATTGGTTAAAGAAGATCATTATGAGGAGGTGGAGATCTTTAGAGACAAGTATCTAAAGGTCGGTAAAATAAACTCTCCCAAAGAAAAAGGAATTATTTATTGATCTTTTTAGAGAATATAGTGATGTATTTGCTTGGGATTATGCTGATTTAAAAGGATTTGATCCTTAACTAACTAAACATACCATAGAGTTAGAACCAAATGCAAGACCAATCAGGAAAAGGCAAAGACCCATAAACCCCAAATTAGAACCTTTAATGCTGAAAGAACTAAGAAAGCTCTTAGATGGAGGCATAGTATTCCCAATAAAGCATACATCATGGGTGTTCAATCTAGTTCCAGTAAGGAAGAAAAATGGAGAGATAAGACTCTATGTAGATTTTAGAGACCTTAATAGGGCATCTCTAAAGGATAGACATCTCCTCCTTTCCATGGAATAGATCCTTCATTATGTTTCAGGTTTTGAAAGATTCTCACTCTTAGATGGATATTCTGGTTAAAACCAGATTTTAGTTAAAGAATCTGATCAATTCAAAACAATATTTACCACTAAATGGGGTACAATGGCTTACCGAAGAATGCCATTTGGGCTATCAAAAGTAGGGGCTACTTTTCAAAAATCAATGGTCATGGATTTCAAAAATTGGATGTATAATTTTGTTCTAGTATATCTAGATGATGTTACCATTTACAACAAAATTGTGAATGAACACAGACCATTTAAAACAAATTTTGTAGAGATGTAGACAGTTTGGAATCTCTCTTAACCCAAAGAAGTCTATTTTTGTGGTACATGAAGGCAAACTTTTTGGGTACCAAGTGTCTAAAGGAGGTACAACAATTGATCCTGAAAGGATTCATGCAATTCTTGAATTGTCTCTGCCAAAACATAAAAAGGGATTGCAAAGTTTTATTGGAAGGATAAATTTTGTTAGGGGCTTTATTCATAATATTGCAAATTTATTGAAACCTTTGACTTCTATGTTAAAAAAGGATGTGCCTTTCAGTTGGACTACTGAGGGAAAGGAGAGTTTTGAGCAAATTAAACATACCTTATCTTTGGCCCCTACTTTAGCTAATCCTAACTTCTCTAAGGATTTTTTTTTATATGCTTATGGTGGTATTGACACAGTTTCAGCAATGCTGGTGCAAAAGAATGAGGAAGGACAGGAGCAACCAGTAGCCTTTTTTAGTAAAGCTATGAATAATTATGAGGAAAAATATGGTTTTGTAGAAAAACATGTACTAGCTGTTATAAAATACTTAAAGAAGTTTAAGCATATGGTTGCTGGGAATAGAATACATCTAATGATTGCACACCCTAGCATTAAAGAATTTTAATTGCATAAAGATGTCAGTGAAAAGAGGGCAGGGTGGATAACTAAAGTCATGGAATATTATGTACAAATCCATGTGACCAAGCTGGTTAGTGGGAAAGGCTTATGTGCTCAGATGGTAGAAGAAGAAGACTAGGTTAAAACCACTGATGAGGCCATCTTACCCAAAGGTAATTCTGTACTAATTAATGATTCAACATTTTGGTTATCAGATATGACCAGATTCTGCAAAATGGTCAATGTCTAATAAATCTTGATAGAGCCAAAAGAAGGTACTTTAGGCTTTAATCTATTCCTTATGTGCTAATTGATAACCTTCTATATAGGAAAGATCTTGCTGGTATACTTCTTAAATGTATAGATTATATTGATCAGAATAAGATTTTGTCTGAATTTCATGATGGATCTTGTGGAGGGAATTTCAGTACCAAAAATACAACATGGAAAATTCTAAGAGATGGCTATTATTGGCCAGATTTATTCAAAGATGCTCATTCATGGGCAAGAAGATGTCAAAATTGTGCTATGTTTGCAGGAAAACAAAGGTTGGCAGCATTGCCATTGAAACCAATCATTGTTGATTAGCCATTCAAAAAGTGGGGAGTGGAGTTTATTGGCCCAATAAACCCTAATTCTAGTGTAGGGCATAAATGGATCTTGACTGCTACAAATTATTTTACTAGGTGGACTGAGGTCATTGCACTAAAGGAATCTTCTAGAAATGTTGTTCTAAATTTCTGTGATGATATTATGGCAAAGAGGCTAGATTGCCCATATCTACAAAATTTCTTGCACTACAGCTAGTTGATCAAATGCTTCTTTTTGAAGAAGGAGATTCCCTTGCCTTGAGGTATGCTAGTTTATTTGAATTGGAGGAAGAAATAAAAAGGGCATTTAAAACTATGGAATTTATTCAAGCACAAAATAAGAGGTCTTTTGACAAGAAGACTACATCTAGGGATTACGAAGAAGGTTATCTAGTACTCAAGTGGGATGTACTAAAAAGCAGGCCAAGGCAACATGATAAATTTGATAACTTTTGGGCAGGACCTTTTGATATTTCAGCATGTAGGGAAAATAATTCTTATCAGTTGTCCACACCTAATGGAGAAGTTCTGCAAATTATAGTTAATGGAATACACCTCAAGCTTTGCTTTGAGGATTAGGTTTTAGTCTAGGTTTCATTTTCAGTAAGTGTTATCCAAGCACATAGGCCTCTAGGTTGCTTAGATCTTTAGGTTACATTAGTCTAGGGTAGCTACATTTTCATTTCAATAGTTGTTGCATTGATGGTTTCTAGTTTCCTAACTCTATTGCCCAAGGATAAAGGTCTAGGGTTGTGTCTACCAGGTAGACATCCAGTAGAAGTCACCAAAATTGTTATCCTAATTTACAACATGCATCAAAATAACCAAAAATAGGGAAAAATTACATTTTTAGAAGAGTCCCATTAATACTATCCTTCAGATATTATTAATCAACATTCTATCATTACATTCATTTTCAGAAGTTATTATTTGTACTCTAAGAGTTGATCACATTCCAGAATTTCTAAATTATAATTGATCAATTACATTGTGCATTCAAACTGAATGTATTGTACAAGTGTTGTTTCATCCTTATTTTCATGTCAAAGTAATAGTACATTGCAGAATAGAAGGCATAATGGAAATTATGGAGTAGGGGTCCCATGCATTTCCTTGTTGTTGGTTGATTCATGGTTGCATATCAGGTCCTAGGTCTCCATAGTCCATATCTTCATCTACATTTAGGTCTTTGAGGGTTCACCTGCATCATGAGAGAAAGTGGGGTGTTAGATCCAGTTGGATCTAAGCAATACATGTAACTACATACAGATTTTGAGAAGAATATAGTTGTCCCACTTTTCCATACATCTTGTTGTGATCATTTGTTCAAAGTCCTTTTCAATTTTCTGCATTCAAGTGAAACATCTGTAACGCGGATTAGTGAGTTGTATTGATTCCTATTCTATATTACATAATATAAGCCTTTTGCAGAATATGCATGTTGTTAATAGTAAGATTACTACTTGTGGTTAAAGCCTAGCTGTGGCCTTCTAATTATCCTATGTATTGGATAGTGAATGATAGTGCAAAGATCACTAGGGTATGTTAGGTGGATATCAATTTGAGGCTTTGAGATATCTGAGTTAATTTGGTGTATCATCTTTCAAGTTTTATTCATGCAATTTTAGTTATAAGTTCTCCGTTTCCCTTTCCAAAATTAGGAGAAGATAGTACAAAATTGATACCCAAATTCAATAGGAACCGGCCTAGAATCTAGAAATTCCTCTTCATTTATAGTCTACCCACAGCTAGAATATTTTTCCATTGTTGGGATGGAATTGCCATGTAGCCCTAATGCCTGAGTTAGGGTGACAATTCTAAGCCTGAACAATGATAGAGAAAATTAAATTCATTACAATAACCAAGCAACTCTGTCAAACAACTTAAGACATTCTTTTGAAACATTTTGTTGAGAAGAATAAGATCTAGCTGCCATCTACCTAGGAACTTGAGGAGTACAACCTTGCAAAAGGAATAATAGATGGAAAGTTTGGCATGCATTAATTATCTCAGGAAACTTAACCCTAAGGAAATTAGAAGATCAACTATCCCTTTTTTGAAAAGCCAAGATCCTGATAATCTGATCTAATTGTTGACTTATAAAGCTCTCAAATAAGACCTCATTTATGGCGAAGAACAAAACAAGGATAAACCCAAAGTTTAAATATTGTTTTACAAGCCAACATAAACCCTAAGGAGATAATTTCTATAATAAATGCATTCATAAATGGAAATTCCTCTTCCATATTGCATCCAACAGTTGTAAAAACTTGGTGAGTGAGATCAAATTCACTTTCTACTACTTTGTAGCATAAGACATAATTCACCACTTTGAAAACCCTACAGAATGCATTTGAAATTTTGAAATTTAGTTAAAACGGTCACAAGAAGTGTGGAAATCAGCATCAATGGCCCATATGTAAACTTTTTATGTCTTTAAAACATAATTGTAGGTCCTATTTAAGTCACCTAGGCTTTTAGATCTAATCTTGGATAGGTGGCACACATGTGTAATGTCTTAAACACTATAAACTTTCATCTTTGTCTTCGAGCCATTAAATTGACCGTCTGATCAAAAGTAACTATACTACACTTTAATCTCACCCTTGGCTTCAAACTATAGATACCACAAACTTAGATAAGACACATGTCACAATGGCTTAATGGATTGAACATTGGATCAACTATATCTTTTCTTAAAACCTTTAAGCCTACCACCTAATATTATGCAATCAAACAGATCTTTACTTTAGTTAAAACTTGACAACACTGGTCTCACTGACATCCATATGACACTTTAATTGGTCCTAAGAAATCCTATTGGCCATCTTACTTGTGCTAACTGAGCAATCCACTTGTCAAGAAGGCAAAATGCCTTGATCATTAGATCTTGTGAAAATTTTCATTAAGCCTTCACATTGTTTGTTAGATAAAATCTAACTTGTCTACACATTAACTTCTTTACTTTGTCAGAGATTAGAACCCACCTTGGACACATGGTTGCATGGCTTAATAGCTTAAACACTAGATCTTGTTCATCTTTGCTTTAAGTCATTAAGTCAACTGTCAGATATTCTTCAACTTAACTCAAATTTACTTTACCCTTTACGCAAAATAGGACCCACCTTGGACACGTGGTTGCATGGCTTAATGGCTTAAAGGATAGATCTCAATCATTTTGGATTCAATGGAATACACCTACCATTGGATGAAGAACAACTTGCATGCCATATGCAAAAGGTAATAAAATATGTCAGGGCCTAGGACTTAGAGAAATAAAACAAAATTAATTCATCACCCGCTTAGACTTAGGAAAAATTAAAAGGGATGACCCAACTCAAACATAACAAATAAACACATGGGTTATAAGGATTTTAAGTGACCAAAAAGGTAACTGCAAGTTTTTAAAAACCATGAATGGTTTAATACCTTTTTCAACCAATGACTATTATTTTGAAATAAGGGCTTAAAGAAACAACAAGAATAGCAAGGTTTTCACCATTTAAAAGCATATTTTTAAAAGAGACTTAGGGTTTCAAACCATAGCTCATAGGAACACTTGCACAGACATGGAAGCAAGAAACAAATTGCAAGTGATAACAATGGCTCTAATTGGGGATGCTTGTCTCTAGTAGGCATGAAAATATTCCATAACACTGAGTTGAGAAGACCATCTATAGGAAAGAAACTAACCTACAACAGACAAAAACAAGGAATATATAAATAAAACTTATTTATAGACAACTACTCATGGATCAAAAAAAATCAAGAGAAATAGAGCTTTAGGAACTATCCATGAATAGGAAATTCAAGAAAAATTCTAGTCAAATATTTTAAAATATAAGAATTAGAACTCCATTTTCTATCAATGATGTATGATCCTAACCAGATAGGGGAAAAATTGCCATGATTTCCTTTATCATCCAATCTCAAATTCTACATTAAGAGAAAATCATAAACTTCAAAACTTTTAGCAACAGTCCTTCTATCATACATATCCTTATATTGAAGTTGCAACCTAACATTTATGTCATGTGCTTCCCTTATTGATTCATCCAACTGTATCAAATCATCCATCCTAATCTTCATTTCATCATTTAATTCATCATCATATTTCTGGATAAACTTCTACATTTACAATAAATTATTCTGTGGCAACCTTGCATGTATGTCATAAACTAAATCAAAAGGTGCACAACTAATAGACTTCTTTATTGTTACTGTGTCAGTCCAGAAAGCTTGTTGTAACTTTGAATCCCAAGCCCTTTTGTTCTTATCTATTACTCTTTTTAAAATCTTTATCAGGATTTTATTACTGGATTTAGCTTGACCATTTCCGTGTCGGTGATATGGGGAAGAGTAAGAAATTTGGATTCCATACTGCTGGCAGAAGTCACTAAACTTAGTCGATTTGAAACACATAGCATTATCTACCATAAGAGTTTCAGGACAACCATACCTAGTGATAATATTTTATAGCATAAAATCAATAACAACTTTACTAGTAGCCTTTTGGGTGGGAATGTCTTCAACCTACTTAGTAAAGTAATCAGTTACTCCCAAAATCCATGAATGACCTCCACTAGATTTGTTTGGAATCTCTCCAATGAAATCCATTCCCAACTTTTGAAAAGGTGCTTCAACCATGACAGGCTTCAAAGGTAAGTTCACACTAAACTTAAGCTTACCTGCAAATCTTTGGGAGGCATCACACTTCTTGACATAACTATGGGCATCCTTGAAGATAGAAGGCCACCAAAAATAAGACCTCATAATCTTATGTGAAGTATTCTTAGCCATATAATGACCTCCACATGCACCATTATGCATTTTCTCCAAAAATTTCTTATATTTATCATAGTCTACACACTTGAGCCTCCCACCCAGGCTTCCATGGGAAGATCCAACATTGGTGAACCACACTGATCAAAGGCTCGACCATGTTTAGGGTTGCTTCCAAGATTGATTTTATCAAAAGAGCGGTTAAAGGTTGGATAAAATTCACCTTTGGAGACATATTTCACACTAACAAGGTGTTAACTGAGAAACTTGATCCTCTCCAAAGGAAAATTACACGGGGTGATCTGTCGAGTGATTTGCACTTGGAGAAAGAAAATACTAGGATAAGATGGAAGGAGACATTGGCCAATGAAGAATTTTTCTGGAAACAAAGATCCTGGGTCTTATGGCTAAAGGAGGGGGATTGTAACACTTCTTTTTTCCATCAATCGGCCTATAAGCACAAAAAAAGGAATTCCATCACCACACTCTGGAACTCAGGGGGGCAAGAAATCTTTGAACCTATTCTACTTGGAGGTCTATCCACTAATTATTTCTCTAGAGCTTTCACGAATACATTTTCTACAGTCTCTATTAGCCTCAAGGACCATCTCATTTCTCAACTACCCAAGACTATCAAAATAGATATAATAACATTCTCATGTTAAGGGTCACTGATGAGGAGGTTTGAAGTGCAGTCTTCTCCATGGGATCCTACAAAGCCCCTAGTTCAGATGGGTTTCCCCCCACCTTCTTCCAATAATATTGGGATATTGTCAGTTATGATGTCATCCATGTTGCTCGGGACTTCATCAGATGTAAAAACCTCCTTAAGAAATTTAATGACACTTATATTGTGTTGGTCCCCAAATGTTTGAAGCCCAAAATTATGGAGGACTTCAAACCTATTAGCCTTTGCAATACTTTATATAATTTTTTTTCAAAAATTATGGTTAATCACATCAAACCTCTGCTCGACAAAATTATCAGCCCCAATCAGAAAGGATTTGTCCCCGGTTTTCATATTATGGATGCTCCCATCACTACTCATGAAATTCTTCACTCCATTGACCGTAGTAGGGTCACTGGGATGACCCTCAAGATAGATTTTTCTAAATCCTATGATAAAGTCAATTGGACTTTCCTCTACAAAGCCTTGTTTTCTTTTGGTTTCTTGGAGCAATTTATCGACCTCATTAAGATTTGCTTTGAAACTATGAGATTCTCAGTGTTATTTAATGGTAAACCTAGTGCTAAATTTCACCTAGGAAAAGGTCTTTGCTAAGGGGACCCCCTGTCTCCATACCTCTTTATCCTCCTTGCAGAGGTCCTTGGCCATACCATGATGGAGATGGCCCATTCTAAAGAAATTGTTGTGATCAAGCCATCCACTACTCTTCAACTTTCAATCCTACAAAAATTCATTGATGACACCTTCTTCTTTACGACCTCCTCAGTTAGGGAAGCTATAATGTGGAAGCGACTACTAGAAATTTGTGCTACTACTTTGGGATAGCATATCAACTATCACAAAATCCAAATGTTCTTCTTCAACACTCAGGACCTAGTTCAGAATTTTTTTTGAAGACTCTGGGATGCCAGGCTGACAAACTTCTTGCTACCTATCTTGGTCATTTGTTGACTATCAAAGCTATGAAGAATGAATTCTAGAATTCTATCCTTGAAAGGACCCAAAGGAAACTGGCGGGCTGGAAAGGTAAACTCCTCAGTAATTCTTGTAAGCTTCAACTCCTTGCTACTTCCCTACAAGGCATTCCAGTTTATTTTTTTTCTATATTTAAAATCTCTAGTTTCATGGCTGACAAGGTTGAAAAAATTCAACTTACCTTCCTTTGGTCGAGGTCTGAGGAAAAGAAACACCTCCTGTTGGTCTCTTGGGATAAATTTTGTCTCTCTAAAGCCCACTGGGCCTGGGTTTAAGGAAAATTTGCAACCTGAATAGAGCTCTACTTTCTAAAATGGCTTGGACCATGGTGTGGGGAACTGCTGATTGGTGTAAAATCATGAAAGCTAAGTATCTAGATGGGGGATGCTACTGTAAACTCTTCATGGTGTAGGGCCACCCTATGGGATCCAAAATATGGAAATTATCCTCAAATGCAAAATTATATTGGAAAACGGGACCATCTGGTCATTAAGTAATGGTATGGAGATCAGATTCTGAGATGACCCCTGGCTGCTGGACACCATCCTCGAGAACTCTTGTTTCTCTCAGTTGAGGAAAATTTTGACCCTTGGTATTGGGCCACTGGTCTCCAACTTTATCTCTAATGATAACTGGATTGACCTCCTCCCTTTTCTTCAGGATAGACTAGACCTAACCATCCTTACAACTAAACTTAGATATTTGTTTCTTTCGGTCTGCATCCCTATCATAGATCGGCCTGATAGATTGCTTTGGAGACACACTCAACATGGGGGGTTCTCTGCCAAATTGGCCTATGGTATTCTTATTAATGAGAATGCTGACATTTCTTTTTGGAGGAAGGTTTGGCAGCCATAATTAATCCCTAAAGTTAACTTTTTCTGGTGGACAATACTTTATGGGAAAATACTCACCCTTGACAATATTGTCAAAAGAGGGTTAATCCTTGCTAATAGATGTTGCCTCTGCAGGAAAACTGAGGAAAGCTCTAACCATATCATGCTTCACAATGAATTTACTATTGGGATCTGGAAGGAGATCCTCTCTAGAATCAACCTTTTTGTGGGCTTCAAACCAAAGCATCCAAGATATGCTTCTTGAATGGCAGTCACCCTCATAGCACCCACTGATAAAACTCTTATGGAACCAAATTCCCCCTATATTCTACTAGGTAATTTGGAAGGAATGCGATAACAAGATATTTAGAGATACTAAACTTGCTAAAAGGATGTTTTCTATCTCAGGTATAAACTCTTATAGGAAAATCTGCTGGTGGGAAGCTAGAAAAGCCCTAATTTCCCTCCTACTGACTTTCATGGGAAGATTTCTGAGGATTGGGGATTGGGAAAGGGTTTTGCTAGATTTGAGAACACTAAATAAAGAGCCAGAAAGGTGACTATTTGGGTACCCCTCAGGTCTACTTGCACAAACTTAATTTTAATGGTCTTCCTTGGGCAGGCTACAAGTAGGAGGGGGAATCATATGGGATCACTGGGGGAGAATGGTGGCCGCTTATGCTGGTTCCCGCATTGACCACTCGGTTAACTAGGTGGAGGCTATGGCGCTCTTATGGGGACTAATTTTCTCTCTTAACTTGGGTTGCACTAGGATTGAGCTTGAGGGGGATTCCAAGGTTATTGTTGAGTTTGTTGGTGGTTTCTCTATGGCCAGGTGGATAATTGACCCTATCGTATTGGATATAAGAGGTTTTTTGGGTCACTTTAGAGAGACCACCATAAAACACATTTATAGGGAATGGAATTCAGGTTCTCATTCCATGGTAGTTGTTGGTTTGCAGATAGATGGCTTACAATGTTGGTGTGCTACTATGTAGCTGCCCAAAAATTCTTAGGACCTGCTTATGCGGGAAATGAGAAGTGTCAACAACAACAACCAAAATGTTTAAAAACCAAAGATAGATTCAGGCACTTAAAGGTAGACCTCAAAGAAATATCCATTCTAGTTTGGTTTTTTATCACATTTGGAAATGCCATGTGGCCTCCGAATGTAGGTTCCCCAATTCATTTTGGCAGTGGACGTCGCCTGCTTACGTAACTCCCTCCATAAAGTGTCATTATGTCTTTAAGTGGCATTAGATACATTTGAAATTTAAGGATATTAATAAAAGATATGATGAAGATTTCTTTGATGGTGATTACAGGTTACAACACCGCTCCCACGCATTAACCCCAGTGGCCTCCTTGGCGGTGTTTTTTGTGCCTAAAGTCAATTATTATTGCAGTTTTCATATGTGAAATGATAGATGTTTAAGGCCAAGTTATTACCTCATTTTCTCCATTTTCACACAACTTCTCTACTTTATTTTTGTGCTCTGGTTTATGGTGGTATTATTCTTTGAAGCATTTCTTCTCTTGCTGGGCATTTAATTCTTGTGTGCGGGTTGTGTCTAAAAACTTTTCTAATATGGGTGGGGATCGTCATAGGATTGAACTAGACAAGATTGAGGAGGAGTTCTCCTCAGACCTGATGATGATGTATTTCTGTAAGTAAGTATGGATTCTTCCCTTCATGAAATTCTTGGCTAGGCATGATGAAATGATTTCTTGGTAGTTTGCCAAAATCTGGAATGAGAGAAGGGTCACCGTTAATGGTATCACATTTGATATCAATGAGGAGATTATTGGTAAAGCCACAGGTATAGGAACCACAGGTAGGAAGTGGAAGAAAACTACCAAAACCCAGGCAAAAATAGAGTTCAACCATATTTTTTCCAAAGATGAAAAACCGGTGTCTTAAAATGGTGGTTATAGTATGGTTGACCTTCCAGAGTTCTGGCTGAAGATGTGCAAGCTAGTTATGAACTATTTCACCTTGGAGATCTGTTTTGGTATGCTCTACAATTACCACCTCCCTTTTCTTAACCACCTTAGGCATAAGTTGTTCATTTCCATGTCGTTTTATCTTATACATTCCTTGGAAACTATTGTGGCCTCCATGAATGAGGCGATCTCTCTCGGTAAGAAACCTATTTACCTCCACTAGGGTCTTATCTTTAGAATTTACCACTTCCACTATGCTCTCTACCCTTCGCCCATCATGGAAATTAACCTAATTTCCTAGACAAATTTGTTTCCCTTGAATTCCTTCAACTAGGAAATTCCCTCTCCATCTCATTCTATCAGAGGCTCTACCCCTGCTGCCAGTCATAAATATTTTGAAACCCACCCTAACCCTACTTCGCGTGCGGGCTGCAAGCATGACCTAACCCTTCATGATTCTCCCCAAACTTATAAAGAAGGAAATAAAATTTACATAAACCTGGAGTGCCCCCAGAATACTGACCCCCAGCCCACTAGTACCCACCGGTCTTCTCAGCTTTCCAAGGAGAAGGGGAAACATGTTATGAAGGAGTTATTTGATAAAGATGATGTCTCAGTTGAATCTCCTAGCAGGGATGATAACCAGATGAATACTAATCATGAATTGGAAAATAATACTAACCATGACACTATGGTTGAAGTGGGAAAGGAAGATTTCTCCCCTGACACTATCACAAAAAACCCTAAAAGTGTTGTGGATACTGGTCTGGTTAGAAAAATCAAGTTCCACATTGTAAATCTGGAGAATACAGTGGCTAAACTGAATGAGGACTTGGCCAACACAAATAGGAGGCTAGCAAATGTCATAAAAATTTCCGTCAAGGTCATGCACACCTCTTCCACTACCCTTTCTTTTCTGAATGAGAAGGCCTCTGCTGGGAAGGAGTCTATTGAAGGAAACTGGGAACTCTTCAAGTTTATCAATGAGGAGTGGGTGGACCTGCTGCTGTTGAAGCACCTATGGGATGGAAAAGGATCTAGCTAATGGTGAAGTGGGGGTTGGGGTGTTGTTACACTACATTCCCCAAGCCCTATAATTGGGTCAATTTCTTTAATTTTAGTTTTAAGCTTAAGACTTTAGTTTTGTTAAATAGGCCTGTGTGGGTTTGTATTATTTTTGGGTTGATGGACTTTGATAATTTTTGTATGTGGGAAACCTCTTGCTACTGGTTTAGCTTCTATTTTTTGGTTTTTGATAGAGGTAGATGATTTTTTACTTGTTTTATTCTACTGACTTTACTGATTTAATATGTTGTTAAGTATTTTTAGTTAGCTCACTTTTGTACCTCGGGTCAGCACCCTCTTGCTATTGCTTATATCAAAAACACTCCTTCATTGCTCCTCCACCATAAATTCCCCTGTATGATTACATACTTAATGGCATGGAACTTAACTGTTCTCTTTTTCTTTTCATCCATTTGAGTAGGCAATATCATTTTTTGTAAATATCTAATGATGTCTTTACACTATTCACAACAATCCATATCACAAATATAAGGACTCTACTCTTCTTCTAAAATATTTACTTGATTTTCATCTAAATTACTTTGGGCCATTAATTTTGAAAGTCCTAGGCCTCTGACAAATTTTGTGATTTGAATGTCAATATTGAACTCTTGGATTTTGTTTATCCATCTATACCTCCTTCCTGAAACTTCCTGTTGAACCAAAATGTCTTTCATAGCAACACTTGGCACATAAGAAAAAATAGTTGCTCCTAAAAAATAGCATCTAAAAGGTTTTACAACTCAAACCCAAGGATATGCTTGTTTTTCCATAATATCATCCATTAATTTTTCTTCTTGTAAAGACTTACTAAAAACACAAATGGGTTGTTCAAAGCCCTCTAAATTAATCTGTAATAATACTGTAGCAACAATATTATATGAAACAAAGGAGAAAATCTGCAAAGGCTTGTCATAATTAGGTGTTCTTAAAATAGGAGCATCTTTAATAGCTTGTTTAATACCTGAGAATGCTTTAGTTTCTTCTTCACTCCATTCCACCTTGGCTCCTTTCTTCATCATATTTGAAATAGGGAGACTAAATTATAGAAAGTTTGTAACAAATCTCCTTAGAAAGTTCACTTGTTCAAAGAAGGATTGAATGCCCATGACATTCTTTGGCTGAGGGATTTTATCAATAGCAGCATCCCTTTCAAGGTCAATTCTTACTCCATCTTTAGACACAATATGTCTTAATAACTTTCCCTTTGTGACTCCAAATGTAAACTTCTTTGGGTTGAAAGAAACCCCATATTCCAAAGCTATAACAAAAATATTCTCAAGATGATCACAATGTTGATCTTCTTTTACTGAATAAGTTGTTAAATCTGTTAGAATGAATTTAGAATAACTAAGAGGGGAGGGATGAATTAGTTATCCTCAGGTCTAGATGTAGAAAATAAAAACTTTATGTTCTTCAGATCTACTCGGCAGCAGTAGCATAAATCAACAACTTTAATCATGCAGTTTACTATCAATTGAAATTAGCTTGTAGTAATATAACAGTAAAGAAAACCATAAGCATTCACACAAGTTGACACAAGTATTTAAAGTGGAAACCCAATATGGGAAAAACCACCAATAACATGCTACCAAGATTTCACTCTTCTGAAGTGATGCCCTGTGAGGAGCCAACCCTGTTAAAGGTTACAATAACACACTGTTAGGTGTGACCTGGTTAAAGGATTTAATCACCCTGTCAGGAGTGGCCTTGTTAGAGGACTT
>MU226674.1:228387-240908 GCA_018584345.1 Thuja plicata
ACCTTGTTAGAGGATTTATACAAATGACTGTTAAGTCAACCTTGTTAAAGGATTTAACTGATACAATGGTAAGAAAGTAATCAACAGTTGTGATCTGGTACATACAAATTACTTTGCAATTCAGATCCAATTATAGCTCTGATGTTAACTTATTAGATAGCCTACATTGTCATTTCATTCTTCTGATCTGCTTGGAAATCCGTCAAACAATCACACATGCAACTTTCTACCTCTGCCTTTTGCCTTCTCTGCTAGATCATGCCAAATAGTAAATCAACTATGCAAACCTCTTGCATACACATACATTCATCCAAACACAATTAATAACCCCTTGAGGTTATCATATACCTCTATGTCTAGGTCAAATAAATATTTTTCCACTTAAACAAGATCGTAGATCTTAGGTTAGGTCAGATCGAACAGACCATCCCATCTTTGCATTACATTTACTTCTCCAAAGTAGTCTCTAATTAAATCTTGAAACTATGCATTAATTATGGTTACCCATACATTAAATGACATGGATCAATCATTAATTAACATTACATATCCCAAAAAAATCAACTAAGGCAGCCAGAGATCTCAAATCTCATCATTAATCCAATTATTGTAAGTCGGCCAACATCACTGTTTCCACTCAGCAATTTCAATGGTGCTCGGCATTGAGAAATTTTTTTCTCATCAAAAGTAACTTTACTCGGTACAAGCAACTTTACTCATCATAAGCAACTTTATTCGGCACAAGCCAAACTTGCTTGGCACAGAACAACCAAAAAAATTGTCTTTGAAAGATAAACAACTAATTACTTTGCTAGAGTGCCAACTGATCAAGTACCCTTTGAATTTCTTTAACTCAACCATTCACTTGGTCTTCTTGTTAAATCTTCTTCATCAACAATAGATATGGTACTCAAATAGATAACAATAGTCTCACTAGTAAAGGTTTGACATCAATGAAAAAAATAACAATTGCTTGCATTGTCACTTTCCAACAAAATCATCTTGATAAATAGCTAAAAAGTCATTTATGAAATCTGAAAATGCCACATCCATGGCCCTCTGAAAGTTTTCACCAGTTTTTGTTAAGCCAAAAGGCATTCTCACATAGACATAAGTATCCCATGGTGTGGTGAATGCAGAATTGAATTGTTCAGACTCCTTAACCATGAATTGATTATATCCTATGAATCCATCTATCATAGACATTAATTCAGACCCTGTAACTCTTTGTAACATGGCTTACATATTTGGAAAACCATAATTATCCTTGAATGAACTGACATTCAGATTTCTAAAATCTACACAAAATTTTACATCTCCATTTTTCTTCCTCACTAGTACCAAATTTGATACCAATGTAGAATGTCTAATGGTTTTAATACTCCTAGCATCTTTCATCTTCTTTGATTCTTCCTGCATTTTTTGTCATAGGGTGGGATTCACAAGTCTCAATTTTTGTCTAAAAGGCTTAGCGCCCTCCTTTAAAGGAATCCCATATTGAAAAAAATCTTATCTATAGGCCTTCAAATCATCATAGGACCATGCAAAAACATACCTATACTTTCTGATAAGCTCAAATAATAACTTTCTAATTATAGGAGACAAATTTCTACCAATATACAGATTCTTAAGGATCTCAGTTGTTCCTATGTTTACTTCTTCCAAATCTTCAAGTTTTCTTTCCTTATTTGAAGGAAAAGACTCGTTTTTATCATCAAAGGTCCTCTCAAGAAAAACTAACCCTTTGGGAAATCTGTTTGATTTCAATTGAAGAACCTCTTTACCAAAAATGGTATCCTTATTATCCAAGGTTTCAACACATCCCTTGAAATCCATTTATTTGTTTAAAAGGTTTACCTCACAATTCAAAAATATCATAATATCTAAATCATCTTCAAATACTTGCCAATTCTCAACATTGTCTTGCATTGAAGCCCTGGATTGAATTTCTAATTTAGAAATTCCTACAAATGTAATATCTTCAGGTCTTAAAGAAATATTAGCTAATATTTTTTCCATTTTGTTTTGACTTCTATCTACCCAATCAATACCAAATGTAGGAACGTTCTCTAATTCATCCCAAACAACATTCCTATAGTGCTTAAGTCTCTAATTCTTTGAAACATATTTAGACCTAATCTGAGATATAATCAATTATGAGTCTCCATTTACTATGAGACTTCTTATATTATGTTTTGAGGCTATTATCACACCAATTAACAAAGCTTCATACTGTGCAACATTTTTTGTTCATGTAAACAATAATGTAAAAGAAAACTTGTAGGTCTTACCACTAGGAGCGATCAATAGAATTCCTACACCAGCTCCTTCCTTAGAAGTTGCTCCATCAAAGTACATGGTCCACAAATCACACTAGCCCATAAAATTGTTCTTATCATCAGACAACAATATAGGCTTGGTACTTTCTCCAACCCCTATATCTTGTATTTGAAAAGATCCAATATCAGTATCAACAAAAAAATTCATGTCAGTATCTTAATTTACTTCAATCATATGAGGAGTCCTACTTTCCCAGGACACCTTGACATTGTCACCAACAATATTGAAAATAGAAAAAGATAGATTACATTGGATAATTCCACCCATTGAAGCACTCCATTTTATTGATAGCAACATGACATAATGAGGTGGAATATCAACAACCAAGACACTCATTGTTAGCATTTTGTCAGGACATATTGCTAATCTATAAGGAAAAGCTTCAATAGTACCAATGACAGGGATTTCTCTGGAGTCTATTTCCTGACATCTTCCATGAGGAGTGTCAACTTTTAATCCCATTGACTTCATTAACTCTGTAGTCATAACAGTGTTAGATGCTCCATAATCTATCATAAATTTTTTTAGCATCTTACCATTAATAACCAAAGTTAAGAAAAATGGATCAACAACTCCCGAGGAAGTGTTTACATGATTTGTATTCAAACAAATTTGAGGGATTTCTAAATTAATTCCTTTAGACACTTTTCCCTTGATGTCTAACTTATTTTGTACATTTTTCAACTTTTCAATACCTTCTAGTTTTTGAAATCTTATTGAATAAAGACCATCTAGCATTGTGAGGACCTTCTCTCTATGTTCCTTAATTCTCATTATTTCTAAAAATAGAACTTTAACAGTCATTTGTGACAATACTTGTCCCATATCAAAAGGGGTATATTTTTTATCAGAGGGTTCTTGATTTTCAATACTAAGATGACCATCCTCAACCTGAATGGTTAGGGTTGGATTTTTCTCTTTTGATTTCTTATTGTCCATTTTAGGACGAGAAAAAATTATTTCTGGTGTTTTAACGTTTACCTCAGATAAATTGTTTGGACCACTTGATTTGTTTACACTTTTAACTTTTACCTTACTTACATTCTCAGAAAATCTTTCCTTCTTCTATGTCTTCTTGGCATCTGCTTTGATTTATTTGATAAAAATGCCAGCTAAATTGTTACCTGCATCGCCAACTTCTCTATTTCTCAAGTTATAATTACTTCTTTCTTTAGAAACTAGTTTGACTATAATTATTTCTCTCTCCTCATTAGATGGTCTTCTTAATATTGCAGCCTCCTCACTATTTTGAGCATAACACCTTATATTATCAACCTTTTATTCTTCACTAGTCAAAAAAAAATGTTGATGATATACTTCTACTCTACCTTGCGAACCATACATATCATGGTTCTCAATTTCATTATTAGAATCTACATCAAGACATGAATGAGAATAAGTCACAACACAACCACTGTAATCACACAACTCACCTTATTCCTCTCCTTGTTCCTCAATTGCATATGTACCCAGAGAAATGACACAAAAAGTATGATTAGGTGGGTTTTCACAAGCTTCACACCAATAATCATCATTGCACGTATTGATGAAATTTTTATGCAAAGGACCGGGTATCCTATTATTAGGCTTGTCTTTTCTTTGTGAGATAATAGGTATCCCATCTTTGTATTGGGTACCATATGGATGATTTTGCATCCTATTTTAGGGATTATAACTGTTATAGGATGACCTACTATTATGTAGAGCTTTATAATCTTTATATTCTGGTTCTTTTTGATTGCTTCTATTAAACTGCTCATCATCCCTTCTTCCCATTTTTCCTGATTCTTTTCTATTCATTTAAATATTAATAGTTGTCTTATAGGCCTCAGTAAGGATTCTTAGATTCTTGTATCAGAGAGAATATCCCATTTTAGAATCAAAATCATTTAAGTACGTAGCAAGACATATCTTTTCATCAAGCCTTAATTTCTAAAAAAAGCCTATGCATAGCTCTTTGGAATCTTGTATTGAATTCAGCAACTTCCTCATTTGAATTTTTCTCTATATTGTTAAATTCATTCAACAATAATCCCTCATTTCTTTTATTGTCATATTTGTCCTTAAATAAATCTATTATTTCATCTATACACCCCACAAAACCATAAGATAACCCTCTAAACCATTCCCTAGCATCTTCAACTAGAGATTGAACATAAATTTTCATCAAGACATTATCATGATTGATGTTAAGGTCATCCATGATATCTAAAACATTTCTTAAATGTACCTCACAAGTAATAACATTATTTCTTGAAAATTTGGAAAGTCTATTCCCAATATCATTTGGGACTGTATTGGAATAACCAAGAATACCAATAAAAGAAAATTGCTTGTACCTTTCAGCATGAAGTGGTCTCCTTTGGAATCTATCATCATCTTGGAATGTAGAAGCTTTGGCATTTGATGTTGTATCATTTTTAACATCATCATAAGAAGGCTAAGTATATTTCTTGAGGAAATCAATCTTCTTGTTCTTTTCAAAAGAAACAACTTCTAATTTTGCCTTTTCTATCTCTCTATCTAAAATATCATTCTCCCTTTTAACTCTTTCAAGGTCAGGGTATCCTTTAGACTGTTGATTGAATAGAACTTTGTGACTTTTGGGTTCATTTATTTCAATATTTGTTACCTTCTTATTTCCTTTATCTTTAGAACCTTGAGCATCAATAATTTGGTGAGTAATAGGCTTCTCTTGATCCTCCTTAGATCTTTCAGCATATTTTATTGTTGGTTGTTTTAGGCATTGATTTTTTTTCTTCCTTTTCATCTCTTTCTCTTTTTGTCTTTTGATAACCCACTGCTCTTGGAGGATTCTATTATATTCATCTTCATCTTAAAAGGAATCTTCAGAATATGAGACAGTGGTATCAGACTCCTCCTCATCTCTTTCACTAGAAGAAATATTATCTCTATATGCATCCAATCCCAAGTCTAGAGCCTCTTTGTATTTTGATGTATTTTCTTCGTGATTGTATTGGATTGAATCTTCTCTTTTAGTGTCATTATTTTTTCTTCTTGGGGATGGAATTTATTTTTTCTTTCCTCTCCTAGGCTAACCATCCTTTGAAGTGGTTGAAATTAATCCACCTTCCAACTTAACTTCAGGATGCTCTCTTACTCTAAATCTGGTATTCATATTGAGGAAATGTGTATAAAACAATAAATATTACTCAACACTGATTGCAGAGGTTTCTTTGAGTCGCCACCCAAAACAAGTTGGGAAAATACAAAACAACCTAATTGACAATCCTAAAGGATAATATTTTTTTTGATTAGTATACAAACAAATAGTTTTTGAACCATCGGTAACATGATCACCGAAAGATAGGTTTATAGTGCAACCCAACTAACAACATTTCACAGAGGTCACCAAAAATGTTAAAGTGAAAGTGAACACCAAAACTAGTTTTTACCGAGAGATAGTTTACAGTGTAAACTGGCAACATAGTTTAAAGAGAAAACTGACAGAAAGTTCAAAGACATCACCAAGGAAAGACTACAGAGCCACCTAAGCATCATTCCACCAAGAGACAACTTTAATTCCAAGAAATGTGGATCTGAGTTACACGTCAGATAAAACACTTGAGTTTTATATTTAGCTTTAATTTTATCTTTAAAACCATTTCTTGAGGGACAAGCAAAGAACATGTAATTTTTTAATTAGTCTAACTGATTGAAAACATGCAAACTAGGAGATCAAGGTTAAGTTGTAAACCTTTGATCATAGAGTTTTTATTATAATGAGTGAAACCAAATTAGGTCAATTTATTCTATAAATAGATGTGTAATAAATCAGAACAAGAGGATGTGATGATGATTATTATCAGATAGAGGGTTTTATGTAGAAGGAAAACAAAAGATAAAATCAATTATGAAGAACAAGATTCAAGGCTAGCGAGAAGAACAAAGGTATTAATCAATCACTATAGGTGATACACATACATTGTGAACTTAAAGGATCTATACTCAACAATTCAATATTGCATATAGTCAGGTCAATAAGTATTTTTGACTGCATTATAATAAGTGTAGCAAATAGAAGAAATCATTTAAGAATGTGGATTTAACAATATTGATGTAAATCTCTTAACCGAGTGCACACTTAACAATGTTGCTAAATATATTAATAGAGTAGACCTTAACCATTCTAAACAAGTTACTCCTAATAGGGTAAGATCATCAGAAGTGATAAAATTTGTAGCCTTAACTGACACCTTCCATTCTGCAGACAGTGAAGCTTTGTGGGTTTCATCTCCACCATATTTTTTAACTTCTAACAGGGGTTTTCTATGTTACCAATTCTTATGTCATGTGTACTTACATTTCATGAATGTTTCTATGAATGTTTACATGCAATTAAGTTTATGTTTTGATATTACATGCATAAGATAGAATAGCATCTGTGGTCGGTAATGCCAAGATTTGATTACTAAAGGATTAAGGGTTAATTGATAAAAAAAATTAAGGGTACTAATGCACCCCTCCCCTCTCAGTACACACCATTCCATTATTCCAACAATTGGTATCAGAGCTAGATCTCTTATTTGGAAAATTTTAAATAACTTGAGAGAAAAGATCATACAATGGAAAGGTATAAGCTAGACAAGAATATTGATAATCAGAAGTTCCAGCTACAAATATTCTATGAGAAATAAAAAGAAGCTAGAGTAAAGATGAGAGCGCTACTGGATGAAAGAAAGGTTATGACATCTTTCTGTAATGAAATAGAATATCATGAAGAAGAGATAACTGATGTGTTTGAGTCATCAGGATCTACATTGGTCCAGGAGAACCTAGGAAAACTCTCTATTTTTAGTTAAATTTTTGGCTTGTAACTGACTCTAGCCAATTCAGTTATCTTCTTTTGACCTTAGAAGGTTTAGCAAGGTGTGTGACTAGATGGATTAAGTAACTAGTACTAATCCAATCTAGTTTAGTTAGTTTTTCTTTATTGCTTGTTTTGGCTTAGAATTGGGAAAATAAGTCTAAATGCATCCTAGACCTAGGTGTGAAGTGTAAAGTTCCTAAAATGGATTTAATGATGTTTATTCATTGAGAAAATAAGGATTGAGGTCCTAAAATTTAGTTATGAGCATTTATGCAAAATATTCTCAAAAGTTTTCATGACAACATTTGCAACTTTTGCAAATATTGCATGCAACTTGAAAAATATGGATTCCCCTCATTATAGGACTGGGAAATCAATGCTAGTGGCCTAAAATGAGGGAGAGGCATATTAAGATACTTTTCGCTCATTTCTTGAGGTTGTAGTGGATGTAAGCAAGTTTTTGAAAGTGAATAGAGGAAGTGTTTTGAGATATAGATTATAGTCGACTTGTTTGAATGTTCTTAATGTTTTAATGGATTGAAAAGCTTAATCTATTGGTAGATTCATGTAGTAGGATTATATTCAAGACTTTTTATTTTAGTGAGAAAGTATATTAGTGTTTATTTTTTATCCTTAGGAAATTTCTCAAGTTGTAGGGATTCTACTGGTCCAGTTCAGTGTAGTTTTGGTTTTATGGCTCCCCCATAAAATCCAACCATGCGAAACTCAAAAGGTTGGATGAATTTGTTAGGGGATCCTCTATATAGTTTGAATATTCAAGTAGGAAGTCAGAGGAATCAATTTTCTATTTTTATAGTCATGCCCTAGGCGAGCTATGACTATTCGGTTAGGTGTATGGCAGAGGAAAATATGAATGTAGAGACAAAGGTGTGTATGAGAGTTCTGAACCAATTGTTATCTCAGAGTCATTAGGGTCTTATAGATGCATGGTAATGAGTTTAGATCTCATCCAATCCATTTTTATATATTTCTCCATAGAAGTTAGTGGACTACTTGTGAAGAGACAAAATAGGCCTAATAACCCTACAATTTAGGACAAGGGTGAACCGAATACTTGGGAAACCTAGACCTTAAAAATAATATAGGTCTTCAAAAAGGGTATCAGGATCCTAGATTATTTTTTGGGTTTGTTTGGGATATTTAGGAAGAAATCTAGAAAAACCCTCTGGATAGGGCTAATTGGTTAATTAGGCCTAATAGGATAATTTTGAGTGAAGACTTGAAACTCAACTAAATTGGGATTAAAGACCTATTCAAATGTGAATCTATGTATTTAGAATGTGTATAAAAGTAGTAGAAAAGACCCTTGTAGATTATTTGGAGTTGGTATGAAGGTTTTATGTTTGGAAACCTTCAAGCAAGTGTGAAGCATTGAGACAAAACTGGTGGTAGTTGACCTTCAAGGTTAAACACAAGAAGAATAACTCTTGGAGAAGAGTTGGAATATTCTTAAGCTCAGTTTTTTGAGGTTATTGAGATCCTAGAAGAGTAATTGGGATCCTAATTAGACTAGGGAAAGAAAATTCATGTCTAGAACATTGTGTGAGCACACCTTGGGGTTACTTCTATCAGGGTGGTATCAGAGCATACCTGTTCCAGCTTGTGGTTAATGTTCCAACAAACTGAATCAATATGACAGTCAACAGTGGCGACCAATGTTGAGTTGGCTAAGAAGGTAGATGATCAAGAAGTGGAGAATAGGATAATTCAAGATAGATTGGCTCAAATAGAGAAAAAGGTAGATGGATTTGATGTGAAAAAAGATGAAGTGAAGGACAAATTTGAAAGGAAAGCCAAGAACATTTCCATTGATGATGAAGTACCCAAAGCTGACCCTTTCCTTAATGAGGAGCCATTCCTGGAAGCTTTAAATTCTATGAGTGGAAAAGAACTAGAAGGATTTCCAATCTTTACTGGAAAGATGGAGCTAGAGATAGTCCTTGATTCGATAGAGAGACTAGAAAACCATTTTGAGTGTGATGGAATCACTGAGGCTCAAAAGGTCAATGTTGTGAAGGCTAGACTAAGAGGGTCTGCACTCACTTGGTGTAAATTCATCCAAGATGAGAGGGAGAAGGAAGGAAAGAGGCCCATTTCTTCATATAAGTCTATGGTTGCAAAAGTCAGAGATGATTATATCCCTGACGAATATTAAATCCAATTTCATAAGAGAAGACAAGGTTTGAGAAAAAAGGACCTAGATGTAAACTCATATACTGAAGAGTTTCAAAGACTTTGCATGCGATCTATATTTTCTAAGGATGTGAAGGTTAAGGTAGAAAGATACCTTAATGGAATAAAGTGGAAGATACAAGATGAGATGAGTCTTTTGACTCTAGAAACCATTCAAAAGTGCCACCAAATTGCCATCAAAGTTGAAGAGAAGATAAGGAATAAACAAGACTCTAGTACTACCAAAGGAAGAGGTAGAGGGAGAGATACTAGAGGATAGAGTGGTGGATATGGTGGAATTAGTTCTGAACCAAAGAATAAAGGGATACTAAATTTGTTGGAAAACAAGAAGGAAAATCCAACATAAGGGGTTCAAATAGAGGAAGGAATTCTAGTTGAAGAGGAAGAAACAACAAATAAGGTAGGGGTAACTACTTTGCTACTATGAAGTGTTACCACTACAACTAGATTGGATATCCTACATACAAATGTCTATAGAAGGGTCCTACTTCTCAAGGAAATGATAAGTGGGTGAATTTTGTCCAAGAAGAGACTTGTGGTGGAAACTGTGAGGCCTCACCCCGAACCCCATCGTAGTTTTCCAATTTTTCTTATTATGATATGTTTAGTATATGATACTTTACATTTTGATGCACTGTGGACCTTATGGATTTTATGCTTTATGTCATGGATTGATCATTTTGGATGTTGGACACATGATACTTTATGATGCACCTTATGGACTATATGATGTTTTCTATTATGGACATTTATTTTTGAGATAAGTGATTTGGAAACACATTATGATTATGTTATGGATTATTTATGATTGGAGAATTATTAGAAATGGATATTAAATTTTGACATCATGCAATGTGAATCTTACCTTATGTTAAATGCTTAAAATAAAATTATTATATTCTTGTGATCTTAAGTAATAAACTTAGTATGTTGATGTTTCCCTTAAGTTCTGAATATTGCTTATTTCCTTGTGATGTATATTTATCTCCTCAGACTACTGATATTTTAATTGAGTGTGCAGGTATGAGACCATGGTATTTTATCCAGGGAACCAAACAAAGGAATATGTGAACTCAGTTTGAGCCAAGGTTGCATCTAATGAGAGACAAGACCTCATTGTATTGTGATTTAATTCATAAATGTATATGGTTGATTTTGGAAATGTAGTCCTTAAATGTATTTCTTATTTCTTTGTGAGTTTTGCCTAAGTGAATATGACATGGCCTAGTGATGTGTGAATGTTGTGTGTGTTGTTTGACACTTGTGTTTTGTACTTAAGGCAATGACATGTCAACTTGGGAATGGTTGTCCACCTACCTAGATTAGTACATTAGTGAATCCCCATATGCATACCTTGGTTTGGGAGATGGGGGTGTGGTCATCTCATTGGAGTTTCGAAATTACTCTTAAAGTAGACTTTTGGAGGGGTTATAACGTGTCTAAGGGTGTGTTGGGGTCATTTTTAGGTATCCCACTTGTTATACCAATAGTTAAGGGCCATTTTAACCCTAGGGTAGCCTCTGATTGACCATGTGATGCTTCTAAAAAGTTGGTTTCCCAAGTTGGACGAAAATCAACTCTTGTGAGGCTTGACCTTGGATAGACCACCCTTCCATCTTTGTGCAAAGACATTATTCACCTTTTTGGAGTTCTCCTTTTTGGGTCTATTTTTAGTAAGGTGTAAGAGTTTAGGGAAGAGGGACCAATTAGAGGAATTTCCTTGTCCCCATGAGATTTTTAGTGGCTTTTTAGTGGCAACTCTCCATGTTGGAGAGTTTGAACACCCACTCTCTAACTTAGAGACATAGCTAGAGTTGGTGATCTTGGAAGGAGGAATTAGGCTAAAAGGGAGATCTTCTACAACTATCTTTCCTTAAGCTTGGACTCTAGGTTTGTGGACTTGTTGCAAACTCTTTCTTGTTGTTTTATGTTGAGCTTGCAAAAGATGGATTGTTGCATGTGTTTTATGGGATTATTGGAGCTAGGAACTTGTTGTAAATATTATGTTGATGGTATTGCAATGCATTTATTTTGCTTTCTTGGTATATGTTGTTAATGGGAGTTTCAAGGCTCACTCAACCTTGGGAGGGAAGAGTAGCCTTGGGGGTGGAGGAGTTTTGACAGCCCTTGGTGTAGAGTCTCTCTTCGAGAAGGAGAGGGAAAAATCATGGAGTATGGGCTCCATGAAGCCTCCCTTGTTGTTACTTTATTTTGGGTTCATAAGGGTATGTTATTGTTCTTGGTTGATAATGAGAAAGGAAGTGTTTGAGCAGCCATGTGCAGGCTTGGATTTTAAATTTTGGGTTTGACCTTCTCCCTCGGGTATTTGGTCCACTTCACCCCATATAGGATCCTTGAGTGATCCATTGTGAAAGCCTTTGGGAATGAGAGTTTTATGTGTGTTGTTCATGTCTCTCTTTTATTTTTGTTTGTTGTATGTTTGTTACCCACCTTTGTTTGTTTCCCCAAGCTTGGGGGTGGCCTCATAAGAGACCTAGGTTGGGTGGAAAGCAGCCCATGGTTTCTTATGTCCCTTGGTTTTGATTTGCAGATTTAAGGTTGGAGTCATATTGAAGCTTGGAATGAACTAGGGAGAAAGAGACCTATTTATTATTACACGTGAAAAGCCATGAACTCTTATTTTATTAAATATAAATTGATGAGAGTATTGTATTTAGCCATGTGGCTGATTTATGTATTTCTTGAAAACATTTTTTTGTAAGAAACTATTAGTGTTGACAACTCCATATATTTGTATTTGGCTCTTGAGTAAATAAAAATATCCTTCCAATGTTGAGATAAATATTGTATAAATCTTGTCATTTTATGTTCCTTTATGTTGCAAAAATGAAATAAGAGGAAATTAGGAGTAAATAAAAAAGTTATAGAAACATATATACATCTGTTACTTGAATCATGTATATACTTTTGTATTTAAAAATCTGTCATGGTACATGTTTATGCTACCCTATTTATGCTTATTTGTTTACATTAATATAAAATGGATTTCCCAATAAAATTTGTTTTTCCTCTCCCTTTTTAATCAAGTAATATTAACAGCAAGTTTAGTTTTGTAGAATCACACACACACACACACACATATTGAAAATCTGTAGCTTGTTTCTTTCTCAATATA
>MU226674.1:243314-253842 GCA_018584345.1 Thuja plicata
CCGGACACCTTTTTCAATCACTCCAACTGAGTCCTATTACACCATTTTCAAAGGTACTGACATTGCTTATCTGAAAAATTTCACATGGTCACTCCAAATTTGTTCCAAATTTAGGAGTACCAACAAATACCCCACACCAATCCTTACAAAGTCACCTAGCTAAACAAAGGGAAACTTGTCCTTGTCAATGAGCAAGCTTGGGTGGAGTTTTTAATTGGGAGGTATAAGGACAAATTCTTGTATGATGTGCTACATATGGATTCATGTCACCTACTCCTAGGTAGACCATGGAAATTTGACAAAAAGGCCATGCATGATGGTGCAAAGAATTCATATTCTTTCAATAAGGACAATGTGACATTCAAAATACTGTCACTATTGGAGGATGTAGAAATGAATTAATCTAGCCCCAATTTTCTCATGGTGAGTGAGAAATAGTTCTTAGAGGCCTTAGAAGGAGAGGGAGTTTGTTTTTCACTGGTGTTGAAACCAAAGGAAGAAAGTGTTGACAGAGTAGTTAAGAAGAAATAGTTTCCAAAGGAAGTGCAGGAGCTGCTACAGAAGTATGAAGGCATATTTAGTGATGGAAAACCATCATCCCTACCACCTAAGAGGTTAGTAAGACACCAAATAGACCTAATCCCTAGAGATATCCTTCCCAATAAGGTTGCATATAAGATGAATCCTCAACAAGATGAGGAGATAGCTAGGTAGATTCAATAACTACTAAGCCAAGGTCTTATTAGGACAAGCATTAGCCCTTGTGTCGTACCCACTGTCTTAGGCCCTAAAAAGAAAGGAAAATGGAGGTTATGTACTGACTCCAGAGAAATAAATAGAATAATCATTAGGCATAGTTTCCCTATTCCTAGGATAGAAGACCTAATGGACTGTCTAGGAGGAGCAAGGTATTTTACCAAGATAAACCTAAAGAGTGGCTATCATCAAATTAGGGTAACTGAGGGGGATGAATGGAAAAAAGCCTTTAAGACCACTAAAGGACTATGTAAGTGGCTTGTAATGCCATTTGGGCTATCCAATGCCCCATCAACATTCATGAGGTTGATGAATGAAGTCCTTAAAGACTATATTAGAAATTTTGTAGTAGTCTACTTGGATGATATACTCATCTATAGTAAGACAAGAGAAGAACATATCAGACATCTAGAAATGGTTTTCAAGACTCTACATGAGGAGGAGCTAATGATAAACATGGAAAAGTGTGAATTCACCAAGCAAGAATTAGTGTACCTTATATTTGTGTTATCTCAAGGCAACCTAAAGCTGGATCCTAGCAAAGTGGAGGCCATCAACAAATGGCCTACTCTAAGAACAAGCACTAAGGTAAGAATTTTTCATGGCTTAGCATAGTACTATAGAAAGTTTATCAAACAATTTAGTGCAATTTATATTCCTATGCTTGATACTATCAAGGGTGGGATGAAAACTAAATTTGTATGGAATGAACAAGCTAACCATGGGTTTGAGTTGTTAAAGAAAAATATTACTACCCAACCAATCCTAATTTTTCAAAGCTTTGAAAAGCTCTTCACTGTGGAATATGATTCCATCAATGTAGCCATTGGTGCAGTCTTGAGTTAAGAGGGAAGACCAGTGGCCTTCCACTCTAAGAAACTAAGTGAAGCTAAGAAGAAATACTCTTCTTATGACCTAGAGATGTATGCTCTAGTCCAAGAAATAAAAAATTGAAGGCATTATTTTCTTCCAAAAGAGTTCATAGTCTATTCCGATAATCAAGCATTAAGTTTCTTGAACTCTCAAGATAAACTCAGTCACAAGCATATGAAGTGGTTTGAGTACGTGCAAGCTTACACCTTCAAAATCAAACACAAGAAGGGATTGAAAAATAAGGTAGCATATTCCTTAAGAAGAAGAGCCCTGACCATTCAAGAGATACAACTGAAGAGCATGGGATAGAAAAATTCAAAGACCTATATGGTGAAGATGAGGACTTTGCAGACATTTACAAGGTATGCCAATAATATTAGAATCACTTTCATAGTCAATTATCTAAGTATACTTTATAGAGTGGTCTATTCTTTAAAGGGAGTCAATTGTGTGTCCCTAGGGGGTCTATTAGGGAGAATATAATCTAGAAGCACAATGGTGCACTTAGTGGCCATTTTGGTGTTAATAAGACACAAGAATTAGTTCAAAGATTTTACTTTTGGCCCAAGATGAATCTAGATGTTAAGAGATATGTAGAAGGTTGTGTTATCTATCAAAAGGAAAAAGGTGCATCTACTAATGCAGACCTATACCAGCCTTTACCTATTCCAACCAGACCATGGGAATGTCTGAGAATGGATTTTGTAGTGGAATTTCCCAAGACAAAGTAGGGAATGGATATCATTTATGTTATTGTGGACAAATTTAGTAATATGACACACTTTGTACCCCATAAGACAACAAATGATGCAAGTCAGATACCTTCCCCATTCTTGAAGGAGGTAGTCAGAATACATGGTTTGCCATTAAGCATAGTGTCTGACAGAGACACAAAGTTTATGAGTCATTTTTGGAAGACTCTCTGGCAGAAGTTGGGAACCAACTTGTATTTTGGATCTGCATACCATCCTCAGTCTGATGGCCAAATAGAGGTAGTCAATAAGAGTCTTGGAAATCTCCTAAGGTGTCTAACTAAGGAGTATGGTAAAACTTGGGACCAACTCATTGGGAAATAAAAATATGCCTACAATGACACACTGGGTAGGACTACTGGTAAGATTCCTTTTAAAAAAAATTATGGCCTTCATCCAAGAGGCATCTATGAGATTAGAGATCTAAAGGATGGAGCCAAGGGAAGTGGTTATGCTGATGAATTTGCACATTCAATGCAAGAAGTCAATGTAACAATGAGGAAGACACTCATTGAAAATATAGAGAAGCTTAACAGAAAAGTGGATGAGAGGAAAAGAGATGTCCAATTCAAAGTTGGGGATCTAGTGATGGTTCACCACAACAAGGAAAGATTAGAAAAAGGAACACCACATAAGATTCAGATGAGAAGAATTTTCCCATGTATCACACTGGTCAAATATGGAGTAAATAACTACAAGGTGGAACTACCAAAGGATATGGGTTTATCTCCAGTGTTTAATGTTGTATACCTAGTTTTATACAAAGGTCCAATCCCAAATGAAGATCAGAGTTTGACTCAAGTCATATAGGAGGTGGAGGAACTCAAATTACCATCTGAACCAATCAAGAAGGAAAAACATGTATTGAATTCTAGAGTCTAAAAGAAGACAGGGAAGAAGGAATACCTAGAAAACTTAGTGAAGTGACATGGACAAACAGATGCAGATGCAATTTGGATAAAGGAAAAATAGAGTTCAAAAAGTTGGGCATTGATCTCAACTTAATCCAAGGAAAAATCTCCATTTCTAGTTAAATTTTTGGCTTGCAACTGATTCTATCCAAGTCAGTGATTTACTTCTAACCTTAGAAGGTCTAGCAAGGTGTGTGATTAGATAGATTAAGTAACTAGTACTAATCCTATCTAGTTTGGTTATTTTTGCTTTATTGCTTGTTTTGGCTTAGAATTGGGAACATAAGTCTAAATGTATCCTAGATCTAGGTGTGAAGTGGAAAGTGCCTAAAAAGGCTTTAACGATGTGTATTCATCAAGAAAAGAAGGATTGATGTCCTAAAATTTAGTTATGAGCATTTATGCAAAAGATGCTCAAAAGTTGTCATGACAACATTTGAAACTTTTGCAAATGTTGCATGCAACTCAAAAAATTTGGATTCCCCTCATTCTAGGAGTGGGAAATCAATACTAGTGGCCTAAAAATGAGGGAGAGGCATCTTAAGATAATTGTGGCTCATTTCCTAAGGTAGTATTGGATGTAAGCAAGTTTTTGAAAGTGAATAGCGCAAGTGTTCTGAGATACAAAGTACAATCGACTTGTTTGAATGTTCTTAATGTTTTAATAGATTGAAAAGATTAATCTGTTGGAGGATTCATTTAGTAGGAGTATATTCAAGACTTTTTCTTTGATCAAGTAAGTATATTAGTGTTGATTTGGTAGCCTTAGGAAATTTTTCAAGTTTTAGGGAGTCTACTAGTCCAGTTCAATGTAGTTTTGTTTTATGGCTCCGCCATAAAAAATCCAATAGTGGGAAAATCAAAAGGTTTGATGAATGTGTTAGGGGAGCCTCTATATAGTGTGAATATTCAAGTATGAGGTTAGAGGAATCAATTTTATATTTTTATAGCCATGCCCTAGGCCAGCTATGACTATCCAGTTAGGTGTATGGCAGAGGAAAAGATGAATGCAGAGAAAAGGGTATGTATGAGAGTTTTGAACCAAGTGTGGTGTCAGATTAATTATGGTCTTATAGATCCCTAGTTATGAGTTTAGTTCTCATCTAATCCATTTGGATATATTTCTCCATAGAAGTCAGTGGACTACTTATGAAGAGACAAAATAGGCCTAATAGCCCTACAATTCAGGATAGGGGCGTATAGAAGACTTGGGGACCCCAGACCTTAAAAATCCTTTAGGTCTTTGAAAAAGGTATCAGGATCCTAGATTATTTTTTGGGTTTTTTGGGGATATTTAGGAATAAATCCAGAAAAAAACCCTCTAGATAGGGCTAATTGGTGAATTAGGCCTAATTGGACCATTTTGAGCGAAGATTTGGAACTCGACTAAATTAGGATTAAAGACCTATTCAAATTGGAATGTATGGATGCAGAATGTGTATAAAAGTAGTAGAGAAGACCCTTGTAGCATTTGTGGAGTTTTTATGAGGGGTTTATGTCTGGAATCCTTCAAGAAAGTGTGAAGCATTGAGACAAAACTAGTGGTAGTTGTCCTTCAAGGTTAAACACAAGAAGAATAACTCTTGGAGAAGAGTTGGAATAGTCTTAGGTTCAGTGTCTTCAGTCTATTGAAATCCTAGAAGAGGAATTGGGATCCTAAGTAGACAAGGGTAAGAAAAGTCCTGTCTAGAACATTGTGTGAGCACACATTGGGGTTACTTCTATCATACATATAAAAATACATCAAACACATTAGAAGGAAACATTACAAGTGTGAATGATATCAATCAACATCTGGCTAGACAAGTTAAATCACTGAAAACCGATCAAGAGAAAAAGATTTTAAGGATGATAGAGGTTATGAATAATTCTAGACAAGATGAGAAAGAAAGAACACTAGCTATTCATGACAGGAGGAAGATCATTGAAAAGATAGAAGAGAGAGAATAAGAAATACAAAGACTTATTGAACATCATCATGAGATCACCAATCAAATTGTTCTTATGATTCATGAGGCAAACTGAGTGAGAATAAAAATAAATGGAAAATTGGAATCTATTGGTGAGCTAAGAGAAGAAAATGAAAAACTGAAGCATGAAGTAACGATTTAGCAACATCACAATGATATGATTAAGAAAGATGAAGAAAGCACAAAAAGAATGGATGATTTTCTGAATGGACAAAGGAGACTCAAAAATAATATGAGTCTAGGGTATACCGAGCATGAAGAATCATCAAACCTAGCTGATGACAAAGATGTCTACATAAATCCAAGACCAAGGAAGAAGTCATGAAATCACTGTGGAAAACCAGGCCACACATCAAATATTTGTAGGAGAAAAGAAAAAGGTATTCCTAGATCCACATCTACATTCATAGGAAATTTTTATAACTGTAACAAGAAAGGACACAAAGCACATGAATGCAGATCTAAGGTGAAATAACCAAAGAAAGAAACGTACATGGAAAAATATTATTCTACTTGAAAAATGCATGGGCACACATCTCTTGAATGTAGGAAGAAGAAAAAGAAAGCACAGAATCCTAAAGAAAAAGAAAATGATTATCAACCAAGAAGATTCGGTAACTCATATGTTTGGGACTAAAAAACATGGGAAAATTGCACAACATGTGGTAGATATGGACACATATCTAAAAAATGCATGAGGAAATGGACAAAAAAGTATAGAAGCTAACCCTAGAATGACATGCTTACACTGTCATAGGTTTTGTCATCTAAGAAAGGATTTCAGAGACTAAGTGTCAGAGACAAGAATTTTTGCCAATGGAAATACCATTGAAGACATCAGGAAGATGAGAACCAAAATGTGGAGAAAATTTACAAAAAAAGATGATTCTAGACTAAGCACCATAGATGGTGATACCTCATCCAATGGATCTGGTGATATCACCACCCCCACCTAAGAAGAACAAGTAAGTATGGAACTGCACTATATGAAGTTATATTTTACATAAGTTCCAAAATACATTGATAATATGTCAAATTAGCATGAATAAAGATGCACTATGGTATTACTTGTTATGAATTTGTGAAACCAATATCATCGGTCAATACATACTGAGAATCGTCATTGTACATATAAAAGCTAAGTTATTAAATTTAATTTGATCATCATAGGTAATCATGTAAAAGACAATGAAGTCTTCGCCAAATACCGGGCACCATCGGTGAACATATAAAAAGTGCAACCAAGTTGTCACTAACCCTGAGCGTCTCATTCTCACCATGGATAAAGTTGGTATGTTCCCCGAGTGAATCCATCTTCTACCACCAAGAAGTAGGTAAAGTATTTATTACACCACTTAGGGCATCATATATAAAAGGGTGATGTAAAGCTCATTCATTCACAAAGCAATTAAGAGAGAAGAGAAGAACAAAGTAGAGTGACCAAAACCGACCAAATTATAGAGCGACTCACAAGCATATTCATGGCTATTCAGAAAGACTTCCAGTAGCTACAAAAAATCAAGGGAGTAACTAAGACTAATTGGGATCATAGTTTGTTTAGGGATAAGCCCTAATTTCATAGAAATAATGGAAACCACTTCACGAGTTTCCAAAATCAAGAATGCGAAAGATAAGAAGGTTAATCTGATCAAGAGCTCTATATGTGAAGAACCTAAGTACAAATTCTACCTAGAGGTTTCTTCACAACCTAAAGAAACTGAAGAATTCTCAAGCATACCACCTAGGATTTTCCTAGTTGAGGATGTCTGAGCCTATATCCACTATAAGGTTGCAGAGATTGGATATCTCAAAGTTGAGGAAGCTTACAAGAAGCTATGTACAGATGGAAACATTAAGGATGAACACAAGAATATAGAGGTAAAAGGGTTGACAAATGCCCTAATTTTACCAAAGGAATTCAAGGCCGAGTGGATTTAGATAGTTCTTAGCGAGGTAAATAACTGAAAGATGTGGCTGGACAAGCCAAAATCAATCAACAAGGATGTAATACATGCAGTAACCAGTTATCCAGTAACTGACAAGGTCAAAGCACTCAAACATCCTCCTTGCCCCGATATAGAAAATATGACAAGTGTAGTATGGGATGGCATAGGTTTAAAGGTAAACTCCATCACCAATCTAGAACTAAAGTTTGGTGCATGTGTATTAGGATACAAGGTATTCCAAGCTAGCCAATTAAACAACATAGCATGCAGAGAAAATGACACTACCCATAATATTGTGAAGAAGGGATTATAACTTGACCTATCTGAGCTTCTACTGAAGAAATTAGAGGATAAGATGAGGAAAATTAGGTTAGCAAGGACTAATTCATGTAATTTTAGATCAATCCTCATCTGTACATTTTTCTATTTTCAAAACTTCTTCCCATATATCGATAATGTCAATTGGAACACTACCCAACCAGTAACAACTCAAAGTAATGAATTTATTAAGTCACTAGGGGACAAATTTACATCAATTATGGATGAATATTTCACCAGATTCAAATATAGAATAAAAAAGAGGATGAGGATACCTGAATAATTGGTTGAACAGTGTAAGGATGATATATGTTTCATAGTGGATACTGACAACACCTTGATCAAACCAGCTATATCGAGAATAGCATGGTTACCACCTCTTGATTATGAAATCAACGTTGACCAGGACACAAATTCTATTGAAGCATTATTTAATGAACCACTAGACACATAATTACCAAGATTTGGAACTTATGAAGAATCTAAGGCTAGAATTAAATAGGCTTAGTTTTTAACAAGATACACCCAAAGAAGACTAAAATTTTAAAGACTCTTGAGAAAAAGTTGTAGGTTGATGAAGAAGAAATAAAACAAAAATATGACGCCAAGGGATAGTCACCCATTGGTGAAGGTGAACAAGTGAGTGACTCTGAGTCAACTGAGTCTGATGCACCACTCGTAAAGAAAATAAGAACTACTATTGCATCAAGGATGAGGGGTCAAACTACAAAAGATACAAACTCACCACTAGTTAAGAAAGGACAAGTGGGGACTTATAAAAGAAAGAATTAAACTGGGCAACCATCAGAACCAAAGAGAAGATTGAGATTAATCTAAAGCAAGGAAGATAAGGAAGACACTAAAAAAGATGAAAAAGATAAAAAGATAAAATTTCATACCACAATTGATGAGATTGCTGCATCAATCAACAAGTCAGGTAGAATATCAGATCCTAATATTAGACAATGGCTAACTTTGAAACCCAAGGATATGAATAATATAGAAGAATCCATCATCAAGACAATGTGTGTATTCAAATATGTACCTATAAAATTTAATAAGATGATGCCACAAGAACTTCATGACAGGTTATCAGCAAGGTGGACATATGTACTGAATACTTAAAAACAAATAAGGGAAAGATCCCTAGTTTCAATTATGCCACCTGAGTCAAAGATGGAAGCAATTGATGAAATGATGAAGAAGCATTCAAAGAAGTTCTCAAAAAATTGAGAGCCTACAAAGTACTAGAAGGAATATTAATAGAGCTTGACAAAGAAAGTGATGATACTTGGAAGGATAAACTCTATCCATCTAAGGAGGATACATGCCATAATAAAGTATTACACTTACTGAGACCCCTCACAATGAAGATAAAGAGGCCAAATTGAGCCCTAAAAACACATCTTCATAAATGATAGCGAGGACATTAATCCAGTTGAGTGACAACATAGACAAGCAAGGCCATGGATGATGTACCTTAGATTTTGCAGTTATTAGGATACACAACATATGTCACAATCCAAAATGTGACAATAATAGATATCACTGGAGGTGATCCTGCTGATGAAGTAAAGGTAGACAAATATTTCACTGTTGCCACCGATAAAATGAAGGAACATGATACTACAATGGATGTTGCACAAATAAATATAATAGGTGAGATTCCATTATTGATACAAGATATCAATATAATGACAGAAAAAAAAGATACAACACTTGAGCATGATGCAAGCATACCTGAGGATAAGGGTGATGGGGAGAAGAAAAACACAAATGATGAACAGAAAGGTCCAAGTGGAGAAGAAAAAAAGGTGATGCCAAGGATACAAACGAAGAGAAAGTAGTAGGAAAAGATAAGTTTGATGTAGATACATCTATAAGCAACCAACAAGTGAATACTGAGTAGGAGGATAAAGGCACAACACCTCCAAAGACTTCACCAAGTACATCAGACCAAGCAAAGGAACTTGCTATGGTACTACATATAAGTGCTTCCACTACTCTTGCAAAGAAGAAGGAAAATAAGAATCTAGTAATAGTGGATGAAATCATTGATATACTAGATTTTGATCCTAGGACACTGGATCCAGAGTAACTTACAAAGTATGATGAACTTTGTAAAAGAAAGGAAACTCTGGACAAGCTCAGGAAGGAGCACAAGAACTCACAAGTCCTAGAGAGAACCAAGGAAATACTATTTCAAATAGTACCCAAAACAGATATTGATCAAAGTTCACCCATACTTGATCAATTAGTAGTTCATACTAATACCATCACATCACATAATGTAGATGTAGAAAAGGCAATAGAAGAACATGATGGGAAGAAGTGTCTATACATGATTACAGAGAAAATCAGCCACTAAGTGATAGAACAAAAGGTAAAACTTTCTGAATTAGTTACTACTATAGAACCAATAATATCATAAGTAGTAAACATAATTCAAACTTTGTGCACTTTATAAAATTTCACTACTGATCATAGTGACAAGTTGGCCAAAATTGATGAAGATCTCAAGGCAAGTGCACAAGGTCTTACAACCGATGACAATGCCTTCAAATTGCATTATGGGAATCTAGTAAAATCCAAACAATTGAGACTAGAGATTCAAGAGGTAGAATCCAAAATCACAGATGAGGTAACCGAGTTCCAAGATCTACTCCTATCAAATCTCAAATTACTGCAACAACATATGACTTCGGCAAGAACATTGATTGCCACCCAGAGATGTATGTTACAGAGAGCATATATGATATGAACGCCAGAGTCACCTTGGAATTAATGACCCTTGAGAACCTCAAAGGTAAATGGGAGAAGATCATGGAATACATAAAGAAATCCCATTCCCACATTTTTGACAAATGGTAATTTCTACACCTTTGTCATTATTTTCAAAAAAATGGGGAAACGATATGATAAAAGAGGAAATGATATGAAAGGGAGAAATGATAAGGTGAAAGGGGGAAATACATGTACATAAGAAATTTACATAGGGGGAT
>MU226674.1:253892-288488 GCA_018584345.1 Thuja plicata
CCAATGCATTTTTAGGAACTTGTGTGTTCCTTCTATTTATTTTGTTAGTGTAGTGTTGTTGGACGCATATGCTTTGTAAGTCATCCCGTGAGTATATTTTGTTATCCCACATGCATAGGTAGTAATACTTTTCTAGATTGTATTTAGTATATAAGTGTGTGTTGAGGCCTTTGAATTTTATTGACAAATTTATTGTATTGAGATTTCTCAAAGGAGGTTACCCCCTCAAAGTGGCCCATGATCAATAGATTCACTCTGAGTTCTACTATTGCTCTATATTTATGTTATTTCATGCATTTTCATCAGACTGTTGTAGGAGGTTCCTCTCATCTAGTATCAGAGCACTTTCTTGGGCTCGCTGGGAGGAAATTTTGTCAAATAAAAAATTTCCATTGTGGCTTTCAGGTTCCTTTTTCTTGCATCTAGGTTCATTTCAATTTATAGAAATTCTTGTTATTGCAGTACTTAATTTAAATTTTTAGTATCTGAGTGATTTTCCCTGAGTCGATTGTTTTCTTTCCATTTTTTATCCATAGCTTCCTTTCTTTCTGTTTCCTCTCACAGTCCTTCAGGACCCCCAAAATACCATTCTACATACTTCCTTCCTTGAAGACCCTACCCCAAATTCCACATATAAAAGCCCTAAATCCCTCATTTATTTAATTTTAGGGGTTGCCCTAACTTTTTCACTTCTCAGCCAATCACGACAAAATTTGCCCACAAGATTCATTTCCTAATTCTGCTCCTTTGTCCCTCTTGGACCACTCATCTCATTCTGCCTCCCCACCTCTGAAACCCTCATCTTTACTTTTCCATTTTCATCAGAAAGTGTCCAACCACTCATCAAACCCCCATTTACCATCTAAGTTTTGCCCAAATCAAATTTTTCCCTAACTAAAAAAGTTTATTTTTCTATTGTTCTACCCGTTTCAAAAAAAAACTGCTATATGGTTGTCACACATACAGGAGAAAAAATCATGGAGGAGGAACATGCATCCCTTAAGACCAAACTTCAAGATCTGGATGACAAATTTCTCGGTCTCACTCTTGAGCATTCAGCCATGAACCAAAACCATTCTGGAGACGCTGGGTTCTCTTCTGGCCATTTTCATGGACTGAAGCTTGATTTTCCTCACTTTGATCTTGCTGATCTGACTGCATGGATTTACAGGGTAGAGAAGTATTTCATCTTGCATAATACTCTAGATATGAACAAAGTCCTACTTGCATCTTTTTATTTGGAACATGAAGCTCTTCAATGGTTTCGTTAGTACATCAAGGCTAATGTAGACCCAACATGGACAGAACTGTGCACACTCCTTTTGGAGTGCTTTGCTCCTAGTGCTTTTGATGAATTCACATGAGCACTCACTAAACTTCACCAAATAGGCACTATAAGAGAATTACAGATAGAGTTTGAAAAATTAGCTAATCACAAAGAGGGATTGTCTGATGAATTCTTCCACAGTTGTTTTGTTAGTGGTCTGAAGGATGCACTTCGCTCTGAAGTAAAAAAATTATGTCCCACTACAATGATGGAAGCCCTTGGGTTGGCTAAGTTAGGAGAGGACAAGATTAGTTCTCTACAATGTTCTATATCGAATATTGTTCCATTTAGAAATATAGGTTCTCCACACCCTCAAGTTAGGCTAGCTCCCAGAACTACTCCTATCAAGCACTTGTCTGAAACATAGATGTGAGCCCAGCGAGAAAAAGGGATTTGTTATAATTGTGATGAGAAATGGTCCCAGGGCCATAGATGTGTTCATCAAAAGCTCTATCTCTTGAATGTGGATTTTCCACCTGAACTGGAAGAGTATGTAGATTCTCATGAAATAGTAGATGATGAGGTTGAGCCTCAACATCCTAAACCTCCTTCGCTAGAAGCCCAACCAGAGATATATGTCCATGCTTTGTTGGGAGTCACTACCCCAAAAACCATGTAGGTCCAAGGTTTCTTCAAGAAGATCCCTCTTACTATACTCATTGATTCTGGTAGCACTCATAACTTCATTGACCCCCAAATAGCCGAATAGGCTAATTGCTTTGTCCATCTCTACTCTAGCTTTGAAGTCATGATTGCCAATGGGGGCACTTTACCTTGCAAAGGGAAATGTCACAATGTGTGTCTCTCTATTGGAGATTATAACCTGCGCTCTAACAAGTTTTCCTTCCCCTTAGCTGGATGTGATGTGGTTTTGGGCACCCAATAGTTACGCACTCTTGGTCCCATTCTATGGGATTTTGCTAAACTTTGGATATAGTTTTCAGCCAATGGAAAATAACACACTTTGAAAGGCTTATAGCTGGGGTCTCTTAGCATCATCAGTTGACATCATATGGAAAAGATTCTTAAGAAGAATTCACATGGTGTCATTGCTCAGCTCCATTCCATTTAGATGTAGCCATCAATGGTCTCTATTACTCTTGCAGATCTACAAAAAATTTTGGATAATTATTCAGGTGTATTTACTGAACCTATGGGATTTCCCCCTTCTTTCCCAGAGGACCACCGTATTCAGCTCCTTCTTGGCAGCATTCTACCCAACATCAGGCCCTAGCACTGCCCATTTCATCAGAAGACTGAAATCGAGATGCTCGTTCGTGACTTACTGAAGCAAGTTATTATTCGCCCTAGTACCCATTCCTTTTCTTCTCTAGTTTTACTCATCCACACAAAAAAGATGGGTCCTGGCGAATCTACATTGATTTCCAAGCACTTAATCATCTCACCATAAAGGATAAGTTTCCCATTCTGGTTGTTGATGAACTTCTTGATGAGCTTCATGGTGCTCATTTTTTCTCCAAGTTGGATCTTCATTCTGGGTATCATCAAATTAGGGTTAATGAGGAGGATATCCCTAAAGAAGCCTTCTACACACATGGTGGTCATTATGAATTTTGTCATGCCCTTTGGCCTCACTAATGATCCTTCAAAATTTCAGGCAGTGATGAATAAAATATCTCAGCCATATCTCTAGAAATTCATTCTAGTCTTCTTTGATGATATCCTCATATATAGAAAAACCTAGGCTGAGCATCTCCATCATCTGGAGCTCATAATAAAACTTCTCTCTGATCATCAACTCTATGCGAAAGAGTCTAAATGTGTGTTTGGCCAAAAGGAAGTGGAGTATCTCGAGCATATTATTGCACACCAAGGTGTTTGGGTGGATCTTACAAAAAAAGATGCCATGAAAAAGTGGCTGCATCCTCACACTCTCAAGATCCTTCAGGGTTTTTTGGGGCTGACTAGCTATTACCGCAAGTTTGTGAAGAGTTATGGGAAGATTGCACCACCATTGACCGCTATGTTAAAAAAGTATGCTTTTACCTAGACCCATGTTGTTGAGGATGTGTTTGAACAACTAAAACAAGCTATGTGTAGTACACCTGTTCTCGCTATGCCAGATTTTTCCTGGCCCTTCAATATTGAGAGTGATGCTTGCGACAATGGACTGGGTGTTGTTCTCCTTCAAGATGACAATCCTATTGCATTCACTAGAAAAGCTCTTTCTTGTAAGAATCCATCCCTATCTACTTATGAAAAATAAATGATGGATATTTTTCATGTTATACAGAAGGGGTGGCCATACCTCCTAGGGAGTCATTTTTGCATCAAGATAGAGCACCAAAGTCTGGAATACTTCCTGGAACAACAAGTATCCTCCCCTGCACAACAAAAATGGGTCAGAAAACTCATGGGGTATGATTATGAGATCAGCTACAAGAAGGTTAAGGACAATATTGTAGAAGACGCTCTTTCTCACACATTTGATGATCAAGCTTCCCTTTCAACTATTTCTATGCCAATTCCCAATTGGTTAGAATCTATTCAGTAGGGCTATGTTAGTGACTCTTCTTTATCTCAAATCATTCACTAGTTGACCAATAATCCTTCTATTGTACCACATTACTCTTGGGATGGTGCTTCTCTCTGATACAAGGATCGTCTAGTGCTTCCTCAGAATCCAGATGTGTAACAGGTTGTCTTTTATGAACTCCATTCCTCTCCTTTGGTAGGGTGCTCTGGATTCCTCAAAACTTATGAGCGGGCAAGGCAAAACTTCTTTTGGAAAGGAGTAAAATAGATGATTCAACATATGGTGGCTGAATGTGATACCTATCAATGCCACAAGGGTGAAACAACCCTCCTTCCTAGATTGTTGGAACCCTTGCCCATTCCTACATAGATTTGGACTGATATTTCTATGAATTTCATTGAAGGGCTTCCTAAATTAGGTGAAAAGATAGTGATCTTGTTTGTGGTTGTTTTTCTGACCAAATATCATCATTTTTGTCCCCTCAACCACCCCTATACTACCTCCTTAGTTGCACAAATCTTCATGGACCAGATCTTCCATCTTCATGGCCTCCCTTCTTCCATTATCTCAGATCGTGATGCAACTTTTACCAGTCATTTTTGGACTGAATTGTTTCAGCAAACTAGCACCAAACTGAAGATGAGTTTGGGTTATCACCCACAAACCAATGGTCAGACCAAAATTGTCAACAAATTCTTGGAAACTTATCTTCGCTGCTTCATTGTCGAATAAAAATATCAGTGGGCGAAGTGGCTTCCTCTAGCTGAATGGTGGTACAATACCTCTTACCACACTTCATCTAAAATGACTCCATATGAAGTGGTATATGGTCAGGCACCTCTATTGTTCCTTCCCTACACCCCCAGTAGCTCACTAGTCCAAGCAGTTGACACAGTTCTCTGCACCAGGGATCAAATTCTTTGCACCTTACATGATAATCTTCACATGGCCTAAAATCGAATGAAACAACAGGCAAATCAACACCATTTTGAGTGCTCATTTCAAGTTGGGGATATGATTTTTCTTTGTCTATAGCCATACAAATAATCCTCCCTAAATCTTAAAGGTTTTCATAAGCTGGCCCCAAAATTTTATGGACCATATAAGCTTCTGCAGAAGATTGGTCCAGTTGCTTATAAACTGGAACTTCCTCCTTCTTCCCGCATTCATCCAGTATTTCATGTTTCTTGTCTCAAGCAAGTTCTTGGTACCAATGTCAGAGCCCAAAATACTCTCCCTAAAATGGATAAGGAAGGATCCACTATCCTAGAGCTTGAGGTAATCCTTGACCAGCGCACTCGTCAGCTTCACTCTCGATCCATCTCTGAGGTCTTGATTCAGTGGCACGTAATGCAACTAGAGGATGCCTTATGGGAACCCCTTCTTTAGATTCAGCAACAATTTTTACACCTTAATCTTTGAGGAAAAATCTTTTTCTAAGAGAGAGGGGATGTTAGGAACCTGTGTGTTCCTTTTGCTTATTTTGTTAGTGTAGTGTTGTTGGACGCATATGCTTTGTAAGTCATCCCGTGAGTATATTTTATTATCCCACATGCATAGGTAGTAATACTTTTCTAGATTTTATTTAGTATATAAGTGTGTGTTGAGGCCTTTTAATGGTACCAATGAATTTATTGTATTGAGCTTTCTCAAAGGAGGTTACCCCCTTGAAGTGGCCCATAATCAATACATTCACTTTGAGTTGTACTATTGCTCTATATTTCTGTTATTTCATGCATTTTCATCAGATTGTTGTAGGAGGTTCCTCTCATGCATGTACATATGGGGATTGATATTCACTAGGTAAACACATGGTGTATATACTAAACATTTTAGTTTTGTACATATCAGTTTTTTTATACTAATGTCAACTTGGGGGAGATTGATAATCCTAAAGGATAATATATTTTGTCATTAGTATACAAAGGAAACAATTTTTGAACTGTCGATAAGATGATCACTGAAAGATAGGTTTATAGTGCAACCTGACTAACAATAGTTCATAGAGGTGAAAAAAAATGTTAAATTGAAAGTGACCACCGAAACCAGTTTTCACCGACAGACAGTTTATAGTGTAAACTGACAACACAGTTTAAAGAGAAAAACTACAGATAGTTCAAAGAAATAACTGAGGAAAGACTACAAAGAAACCTGAGCATGAATCTATTGGAAATTGATCATTTTTTGTAAATATGATTCACTTTTTGGTTTTCATTTATGGCAACACATCTGAGTTTCAGATCGATTCCTATAATGATAAGTTTTTTTGATTCAGAAATTGACTAAGTATAGAAGTAGAGATACACAAGTATTTTAGATATCGAAGATCGAGATCGATGAACTAGGGAAAGAAAGCTTAGAGAAAGACTGTATGGGGTATGTATGACCTCCACCTAAGATCAATTTTTTTTTGGTAATGTCTATGGCAAGTTATAAATAATTGAAGACAGAGAGACTGCAGCACAAAAAGCATATAGAGCAGTTGGACAGTAGCAAAGATTGATAGAGTATGACATGGACTCTAGGAAATTGAAGGTGGATTTTGCTTGTTGATAACCTACACATTGACTATGTAAGAGCACTGACTATGCATTTGATATTTACTATATTAAATGTATTTTATATTGAAGGTCAACTTTGTAATATATATGCAAGATCTTTTTGATAAAGATATAGGTTGTTGTTGGACAGTTGGATGAGCTGTTGAGAAAATAGTAGAGCAGAGAATGATAGAGATCATTAAAGAATTATAAAGGAACTATCTAGGCACTAGTGTTTCTTATTTTTTTCATGACTAAGAACACTTTGTAATCATAATTACTTTGTAAGATATGTAAGCTCAGTTGGCCCCTAACAGGGTGTTGTGAACCTTTAACAAGGTTGTAATTCCTTTAACAAGGAAATGTACTATGTAATATTAAGCTCCTAAAAGGGATAGATATCCTAATAGGGACACTATACTTTAGTACATTCTTGTGGGTACCATCCCCACTAGGGTTTTCCCTTGGCTAGGGTTTCCTTGAAAACAAAATATGGTGTTATGAGTACTGTGTAATTTTCTTATGTTCTTTTCTTTACTGCAAGTTTATGGTTAATGTTTAAATGGTTGAAGAATTTAATTAAGTTCTATATTACTGATTCACCCCCCCTCTCAGTATTATCCAATCCTAACAATTGGTATAAGATATTTTGGCCCTTGGAGAGAAAGTCTAATAGCTTGAGGAAGATCAAAATGGATTTGGATAGTTTGCAAGAAAACTTTGATGCTACACTTGAAGACCTGGACAAAGAAAAAGAAGAAAATGGAGAGTTGAGATTCAACATGTGAAGAGCTAAGAAATTTATAAAGAAAATTAAGGAGCAACTTGATTTTTCTAGAAGTCAAAGAAAAGACCTTATGGTTCAAATAAAAGAGGATTTAGATGAAGACAATTCAAATCAAGTGAGGCAACTAAAAGAAGAAAATGGGACTCTAAAACTTTAAAATGAGACTATGGCTAAAGAAATATAGATATAGGAGGATGCTAAGAAGAAAGTTGAAGAAGCTTTAAACAGTGCATTAGATCAAATGAAGAATAAGGCTGACAAATACAAGAACAAGTATCTAGAAATGGAGAAATACAATGAGATTATAAAAGGTGAACTTGTTGAAGCAAAGAAACACATTGAGAAACTTCACACCAGTAGTGACTTGATTGATGAAAAGAGAGAGAAGAAAAAACCTAAAGGTGATAGGGCTGGTAATGGCTTCAATGAAGTTGAATGTTCAAAGAATCAAGAAGAGAAATCCAATGAGAAGATTGATGCGGACAAACCTTCTACTGCAAAAACTAGAGAGCGGATCAGACCCTTCAGAGATAGATCCTTTGGTTGCAAAAAATTTGGACACATGAAGAGAGACTGTAGATGTAATGCCCCTTTTGGAAATTTTTTATGGTTATTGTTTTAATTGTAATAGATATGGGCTCAATAAATTAGAATGCAAAAAACCTAATCAATCTGGATATAGACAACATAATGGAAGAGAATCTACATTGAAACCTACATGCTACAAATATAACAACATTGGACTCATTGTAAAGTACTCTAAATTGCAAGTTAACTAGGAAAGAAGACCTCCTATATGTTACAAAAGCAATAATCCAGGACATATAGCGAAGTTTTGTAGGTATAATGGGTCAGACAACAAAAGAGTACCACCTCCTATAAATTCACAAAAGAATGGAAATGATATTGGTAAGAGTGTTGCAGATTTGAAGAATGATTTTGAAAATTGTTTTAAGAAAGTAGAAGATAAAAACATTGGTAAGATATGGAAGATCCAACAAACAAGTGAGACATTAGTTTAGGGAGAGTCAGTAGATGCTACTAGATCTTTGCCTAATGGTAGTAAAACATAATCGACCTAATTGGCCAATCATGGCCTTAGGGGGAGCATTGGATACACACATCAGAATATATCCTACCCCAAAATATGTGGATTGAGCTTGAGAAAGCTTGGGTATGAACTTGGCCAACATCATATAACATACATCTGAGAGTGCAACATTAGCTGACACACATATTTTGTTCACAAGATCTAACAGCCGACTGGACAGTATTGAGTACAAGTAAAACTTATGACTTAAACTTGTATAAAGCACCATTTGATGACCTATCTCTTTACCATTTTATGAATAGTGAGCTAAGGAGATCAGAGAGAAGAGAGATTCAGTCTATTCTACATTTACCATGCATGATCGATTGAAGCATAAACATAAAATTCAGCAGAAGAAAGGTATTTTACATCATCTAGCTATGGATGCACCTATTATTTTTTATGTTGTAGATCAACCTAGGTACAAATTTAAGAAACATCAATTTAATTCATGTAAAGAGGAACCAGAAGGATCATTTTATCAAACCCCATATGGTGTATTACATGTAGAAGATATTAGGGCTTACATACATTGTAAGTATGATATACTAGGAATTGATGAGATATCAACTAAGATGCAATATATGACTGATAATGGAATCATGAAAGAAGAATACAAACACATTGATCAGTTAATCATAATGAAGATTCTGGACTTATGTGAATTTGATGAAGATGAATGGTTTAAGATATTGTTGAGCAGGGTTCATGATCAGTTCATTTGGATAGGTGATCAACCTGTAAATATTTGTAGTGACCTAAATCATGAAATCACTAGACTAGACAACACTGGAGTCATCCCTATTTCAGAGAAACATGTAAAGAAAGAAGTTGAAACCCTAACTCATTCTAAATGAGACAGATGGGAAATGACTGTGAATGACATCTTTCAGTAAGATGTGAGACTTATTTCTATGGTACTTGGATACAAATTCTATTACAATAGTAGACTAACTCAGTATCTATAGGAGTAAGTATGATGGCATGGAGAATGGTGAAGGATAATGTGAAATATAACCTATGTGAAGTTCTGGCACAACAATTTATTGAAAATGTGAAGCTAGTGAAGAAGGATAGAACTATGACCTTCAGATTTGGTTCATTGTTGATGCATATGTTTATACACATTGAGCACAAATTTCCTATCTTACATCCTAGTGGTTGGAAATCTGGGATACCTACTGGTATTCTAATCTCATAGAGCTACAAAAGAAAAAATACTACTTGGGTTGATGGATAATTGTTTGCTATGATCAAAAACCTTCAGAGATAAATGAAAACCAAATATGGGATACAAGAGGATATTGTTGAAAAGTACAAATATACAATCTATTTTATGGTTGAAACTAATTCTGTATGTTTTGAAGCAGTCACACATAGAAAGAAATGGTGTTATCCCATGGGTTATGAAGTAAGTTATGAGGTACTTACCATACAAGTACAACATGTTCTTGCATCAAAAGTTGATACATCAGAAGAAAGATGGGGAACATATGAGGAGAAATTAGCAAAGGTGAGAGAGGAATAGACTAGAGGTATGAGGAAAAGAAAATTGAAAACCTTGTGCATGAATGTGGTGTAAAATATGGATTGACATAAGAAGAACTAAAAGAAGTGAAAAAGAAGATGATAGATAGATCTCTTGGACTGGAAAGTGAAATTACTTTATCCCCTCTCACTCCTGAGGTAGTTATGGTAGATAGTCCACCTCCTCCATCATAGAAAACATCATAGATAGAGAACATAACTCCTAGAGTAACTATATCAAGCATACAAACATTTCCTAAAGAGCAGAGCACAGTGAGAGAAGAGAAGAAAATAGAGAAGCACATATGGAAGCCTGACATGAAAATGATAGAAAAGAGAGCAATAGAAAAAGGTAAACTCGTACCAATCGATAGATATTATGACAGGTTTGGAGATTTAGATAAGCTTAAGATTGAAGACATTGTGATTGATCATCTACTTACTTTCAAAAAGATCCTATTAGAAATTGAAGGGAGTATACCTAAGAACTTGTATGGGAGATTGGAAACAAGAAAACACTTAGCAGAGATTGAGGATGATACAATCAGGAATAAAGAAATTGATAACATGTTGCCTATGATATCATGTTTCCTAGGAAAGGATATTCAAGGAATTAAAACCTTTACTAAGGAGAAAGGTAAGATTGTTGAAAATCATGGCGAGGAAGTATGATGAAGTCATTGAGGAAACTCAGAAGACACTAGAAAAGATATTGATGAATACTACTTCTGACAAGACTCCACCTCCTAAGACCACTTCGCCTACACAATTAGGAATGGGAGAAAGCTTTAAAAAAATGATACTAATGCTGAGACAAGAGAAGTATATGCTCCACAAGGTTTCTATGTTTCTAGTGTGCCAGTGACTCTTGACACATCTCAAGATGAAAAGGATCTACTTGAAGGAAGTGTGGACACCTCTATAGTAGATGATGCTAAAAAAAAAGAGGTAGAAGAGTAGAAGAAGGAAGAAGAACATAAGACATAACAAAAAGAGGTAAATACTTCATTTATCTCATTGTTGGCAAGCAGTGATGTAAATGTTGATAGCATGGATGAAGTTGAATTGGTCAAACTAGCATTTACTGCATTAAACAAAGCTAAGGAAAGATCAGAACAAAAAGGAGACAAAAAGGCTAAAGTACAAGAGTAATTGATACTATGAACAAATTTCTTCCTATACCTACTATTTTCTAGCACAAATATGACATTGAAAATCTGAGAATAACACTTGATGAATTTGATGGGAACTATGAGAATTTGATAAAGATTGTAGAGGAGAAGGTATAAATCAAATATTCAAAGAAAAATATTATATAATTTTGCAATTATATCACATGGGACTCAGGAATTGTGAAAAATTGTTTGTCAAATGAAAAGAGTTGCATTGGACATGGGAGAAAATTGTTTAGTTATTGCATGAATCCTATCAGGCACGTTCAAAATGTGGAAGACATTACTGCTAAGGAGAGGGAAACTTTGAATAGTATGATGGAAAAGTGTGAAGAATCTTCACAATCTATAAGAGAGTTAGACAAGGAAGTCACACAGATTTTGGCAAAACTTAGTGTTTTGGATAATGAGAAAGGGATAGTGCTAACAAGATTTAATTTGCTGAAGATTTTAATTACTCCTAAGCTATCCATAGTTGAGGTTCATTTATCAGACTTGGAGAAAGTGACAGATTCATTGACTAAATATATTCCCATAAAATTGAAAGAAGTTGATACCACATCATTTGCATTGAATGGCATCATTTATATCAGTCAGATATTGTTTAAGTCATGGAGCACAAAAGTGAAGATCTTGGAAGATTCCTTTCAAGCCATTCTAAAACTGGTGAGAAAGGACTAAATCCTATTGTTTTGTATGCACCTTTGTCATTTTTTTCAAAGGGGGAGAAGAGAGAAGAAGAAGAAAAAAAAATTAATAAAAATAAAATATAAAAGAGATAAAATGGGAGAAGAGACTAGAAGAGGAAGGAGAGAACATAGAGAAGATAGTTTTGTTGGAACACTTATTCATTTTTTTTCTAAGTGTTTCCATCAATTCCAAAGGGAGAGATTGTTGGAAAGTGATCATTTTGTGTAAATGTGATTCAATTTTTGGTGGTCATTTCTGGCAACACATCTGAGGTTCAGATTGATTCCTATAAAGATAAGTTTTGTTGATTCAGAAATTGACTAAGTATAGAAGCAGAGATACATAAGTATTTTGGATATCGAAGATTGAGATGGATGAAATAGGGAAAGTGAGATTAGAGGAAGATAATATGGGGTATGTATGACCTCCACCTAAGATCAATTTTATTTTGGTAATGTCCATGATGAGTTATAAATAATTGAAGACAGACAGACAGTAGTAGAACAGTGATACAGAGTAGTTGGACAATAGCGAAGATTGAGAGAGTATGACATGGAATCCAGGAAATCCAAGTTGGATTTTGGTTGTTGATAACCTAAAAATTGACTATGCAAGAGAGTTGACTATGCATTTGATATTTACTATGTTAAATGTATTTTTTATTGAAGACTGACTTTGTAATATTTGTAATAGTCATATTGGGAACCGACTTTGTAAAGTTGTGAGATATATATGTAAGATCTTTTTGATAAAGATATAGGATGTTTTTGGATAGTTGCATGAGTTTTTGAGTGAAGAGCAGAGAATGACAAAGATCATTGAATAATTATAAAGGAACTATCTAAGAACTAGTGTTGCTTGTATTTTTCATGACTGAGAACACTTTGTAATCAGAATTACTTTGTAAGAGCTGTAAGCTCAGTTGGACCCTAACATGGTGTTGTGAACTTTTAACAGGGTTTTAATTCCTTTAACAAGGAAATGTGCTATGTAATATTCATCTCTTAATAGGGCTAGGTCTCCTAATAGGGATACTATACTTGAGTACATGCTTGTGGGTACCATCCCCACCGAGGTTTTCCCTTGGCCAGGGTTTCCTCTAAAAAAAAATGATGTAGAGGTGGTAGTTTATGACCACATTGATCATTTCTGACAATAATCCATCTCCTATTTGTAACAACTTCTCACTTCCAAATCCCCCTTAAGGACTCACCTTCAAGGCAACCTCAAGTACCCCTAGTGCTTCCCAAACACCATATCTTTAGTCAGGAATTCAAAATTCATTTAAACTCCATAAATAATCTCCTTATGTCCTATCTACCATGTTATATCAAACCATTAAGTCTCGGTAACCAATCCCTTACCCAACTTTTACATTTAGCCCTTAAAGCTAGTAGCCCACACCAATCACTATTTTGTCCTTTTATCCAAAATTTCCCAAACAACTAAGGAAACTAAAACATAATTAAAATACCATTTTGGGATCTTTAAATCCTCCCCAAGATTTAGTATAGAATCCTTTCAACCATACCCAAGATCCAATACTCGTGTAACCCCCAAACTAGGTCTAATTCTCCTCATTTACAAAGAAAACCCTAACTCCACTTACTCTCATGACTCCAAAGGATGAAAAAATCTTCCCTAGTGTTTCAAAACATAATATTTTTAAGTTTTTAAGGATTTACCTCTTACCCATTTATCTAGCCACTAAACCCTTTGTTGTAGGGTCACTTCATGAGGGTTTGTTCAAAAATACCTCTTCAATCCACTCTAGGCCAAACCAAGTACACAAAAACTTCACTATGGAACCCTACATGGAGAATACATCACCAAACCCTTCCATTCTTGAAAAAATCCACCTTTATATTGACAGGTGTCTACCCTGGGCTTATTCTCAGTCAACAACTATTACTAGTCTGGTTCTTCCAACACATCCTGCATTCCCTGCATAAGATGCATATAGTACAAGTATATATTACATAGTTGGATTATCCCACCAATCACAATGACCATAGGGGGTGGGAGAGTTACAACATGGTAGAAAACTTCAAACTCTTTAAACTGACTCTATCCTTGAACAAAAGAATGAATTAATAGAGAACAACTTTGTTTTATTGATTGAAACTTGTGTTACATTGATTGGTCCACTTAAACCAACTCCATGTGTCTTTGATACTCAAAAACCTCCCTTCTAAATATCTAGACAAGGCTAATAACCCCCTACATAACTATAATAGTGAGCTACATGACCATTACAGATTAGTTACATTTTAAAGTTTGTTGAGATTTGTTGTCTAGTTGACACTAAAGTGTCAATTTTGGTAACTTACAACCATTTAGTCTTCCACGACATTATATTAACCTATCTAAAGGTTCATAACCATATCAATCTCCTAAAAACTCTTATATCCCCTTACAAGCCTTACTAGGCCTAAATTACAAACATGGGCAAACTATGACTTTTTGCACTGTTAGTGCTTTTACAATATTTTCTTGGCTCTAGTGGCTACATTACATTTATTATAGACCCTATAGGCCTTTAGATTCCCTTATTATACTAGGATCAAAAAGATGACCCTTAAGACCCCCCTCTAGGTGCATTATAGCCTTATGATTCTATTTACCCCTATTACATCGCCTTTATAGTTTAGGCTCATTACATTAAGATGAATCAAGTACAAAATTGATCAATGATCCAATTACATTCACTCTTGATATTTCAAGGTCTTTTTTCCTTCATGAGTCTAAATGACTCTCTTCTCATACTTTTTCTAGGGTTCCATGCACCATACTCCCAAGGATTAAATCAATCCAAGTCACTTTGGATTGGGGATTTTTCTTCCTCTTCCTCCAGTCTTTTTCTACCTCTTGTTGAGGATCATCTATGCCAATGTACCTTGTGTACCTATAAACAAATATTATGTGCCAAGCACACACTTTTGAATTCCTCATATCATAGATGTCTGCAACATCATCACTTGCATGATGAACAATATAGAACCCCTGCAAACCTATCACAAAAAAGTTAAAAACAAAAATGACCAAGTCCTTCTCATGCACCAAAACATATGTTTGGCATATCACTTCTTCCTTCATTATATTCACTACTCCATTCTCCTTTTTAAACACTCCTTGTGAGATCTTTATCTTTGTAGACAATTCTAAGTCTAAGGTCTCCCCATGACCACATGCTCCTTCCTCTCCATGCTCCTATTCTAGGCATTCTCTCATCACTCCGCCCTTCGCTTGCCATTCTTCAACTATGGCATTCAAATCCTCCAACAAATCTATTTCTTCTCCATGAACACTTGCCTTCTTGCTATCATGGATATCCCTCTCACCATCAACTCCTTGTACCCTCTCAGTGGGTCCTCCATTTAGTAGTTTCCTCTCTTTATTAAGCCTCTTCACAGGCCATACCAATCTCTTCTTCATCCTCTTATGCCAAGTTGTGGCTACTTCCTCCAAATTTGTCTTCAAGAGTGTGAACTCTTCAATATCCAAGGTCCCTATAATCCTTGAGACCTCCTACAACTTATCCTCCCTATTCCATCCTCCTTGGAATTCAAACATGTAATTAATGGGTTGTTTCATAGCCCTATCCTCTCTTCTTTCAACAACAGCATGTAAGGGACACTTGACTATGCCCACTCAAATTCCTAAATCCCTGCACTCATCCATTGCCTCAACAACCTCTAAAGTCTTCTTATCTGCCATATAAAATCCATGTACCCTTCCTTCTCTAGGAACTAACTTCATCTCTATCTGCATCTTTGTTCTATCATCTTCATACCCTGATTGTTCTTGGTTTATCTTTATAGGCTTCTCTACTTGCCCTCTTTGTTCTTCACATGAACCTTTCTCACCCTCTCCTCTCTCCTCTAGGATCTTTATTTGATCCACATCTGATGGGGAGCTCCTCTCCTAGAGCCTTCTAGATCTCTTTAAGACCTTCTCTTGGTCTTCCTTATGGTCTCTATATCTACCCTAACTAGAGGATTCCTCTATGATCCTCAACTTCACTAGGAGCTCTCCACCAACTTCAACCTCTTGACTAATCTCTCCTTCATAGCCTTCTTGCATCCATGGCTCAACTAGTCTCGTACCACTCCAATGGTTTCAACCACCTATATATTGGTTTCTCAACTCCCCTTAGGTCTAATCCAACCTCTATGGATACAATTTTGTGTATCCTTCACCCATTTTCCAATCGGGTTCCAAATTTATAGTCTTTTAGGCCTTGTAACCTTTTTAGGCATATTAGCCCTCCTAAACACTGAAAAGGTGATTTTCCTCTTAAAATACCTTAACACCCTTGGAAAAAAATTACATATTCCTAGTGGGTTTTTCCTCCCCTTATATATTTTCTAGGTCTCAGATGCCTACTCTGTTCGTACAACAGACTTTCACCAAACCCCTAAAAATAAGGGTTTCTAGGGCATGAAGACTAGTTTGGTTTCTCAAGCTTCTTTAACTAATCAATTGAGTTCCTCAGAAGTTTTCCTTCCATCACAATTTCTGCACTTCATGCCCCTACACTCCCCTATCACTGATTGGCACATACCAATCAACTGGCAACCTCCATTGTTGTTGCACTACTCAGTCACCCTAGCCAGAATAACTAGTACTCGCCTAGGGCATGATTGTTCTCAAGCTTCCCTTGTACACACACACACACACACTCCATAATCAATATTTATAAATTATGTACAAGGATTTTATGGATTCCAACTGGTCATGGAGTTTGGACCACGGGAACACCAAGAAAAGCCCTTCTTTACATGACTAGACCAAAACTAGCCAGTGAACTCACAAAATGCAAGAAATTAAACAAAAGCTAACCAAAAAGGACTAATAACTAATATAAAGCCACAAATAACTCATAAATTACATTTAAAACACACTCTATTCTTTCATTCAATCAATTCAATCCATAAAAACGATGGTTGATGGCTCTATCACTTAATTACACTGCAAAATTGGTTCCTTGCAAACACCAGTCTGTACAATATCAACTATAACTGTCAGATTAGGGTTGAAATAACTTTATATACTTCTATCCCACCTATTTATACCCTCGGGTCAGGATTTGGGCATCATAAGAGTTGATTCCTAAAATCTAGGAAATGTTGTCATGACAACTTTAAGAGTTGTGATGAAAAGTTTGACAATTTTTGTCAAAATGTCACTTTCTCACCTTTGAGGATCCTAATTGGTTCCAAAAATTACCAATTGACCTCAAATGAATTAATAACATTAAAAACTTAAAAATCTTCCCACTTTGGGACTTTGGTGAACCCTTTGACTTTTGAGTTGACTTCTAGGTTCTAGACCCGTAGAATCAACTAGACTCAACAACATACAAACCCTAATCTTTCCTAATTCTAATCACTCCTCAAAACACACTAGGGAATTTATATATTATTCCTTATTCATGTCTGGTTGGCCAAACCAACCTACAAGCCAAATTTTCTAAAGATCTACCTAAAGACCTTAGGGTGCTCATGCACCATCCTCCCCCTGCAACAAGAAAGTTAAGGTACTTGTGGTGTAAGGAACTCCTCACTAATTCCATGCTTCTTGAAGTCACTCTTAGCTATCCAACTCACTTCTGACTCTATTTCTTGTCTCCACTTCACTAAATACTCCATATAGACTTTGTGTCTTGTCTTCTTCTTTACTCTTGAATCCAATATCTTTTCCACTTGTGGCTTGACTTGTTCTAGAATCTTGAAGTCTCCCGTATCTTTATGCACCTCTATAATGTACTACAACTCATCCATATCTAGCCCCTTATACTTGATCAAATCTTTCACATTGAAGATTAGAGAAATTGACATCTTCTTGGGCAACTCCACCTTATAAGCATTAGGCCCATACTTAGCCAATATCTTGTAAGCTCCATTTATTTTCATCTGTAGCTTACTAGGTATCCCCTTTTGTAGTATTTCCTTATTCAGGAACACCATTACTAACTCACCCACTTCAAATTGCAAATCTCTTCTTCCCTCATTTCTTTTTGCCTTCAACTTCTGATTATTCTCCACTAAGGTCTTTTGCACTTGTTCATGCACTTCCTTCATTGATTGTGTGAATTCATCAGCATGCCCACTAACTCCCTCATATCCTTTGAGGTCTTTGAGCTCTATCACACCCCTTGGATGTTCCCCATACACAATATCAAATGGAATTTTTCCTGTAGTCCTATTTGTGCTATCATTATAGACAAATTCTACCTGTGGAATAACTTTCTCCCATCCTGGTCCATATTCCTTTTTCAAACATCTAAGAAAGTGCCCAAGAAATCTATTGATTACTTCAGTCTACCCATCCATTTGAGGATGATAGGTATATCCATGAGACAATTTTGTACCTAGTCTCTTCCATAGGGTCTTCCAAAAGTGACCCATGAACTTCACATCCCTGTCTACAACAATGCTCATTGGTATGCCATGAATCCTCACTATTTCCTTGAAAAACAAGTAGAAAATATGGCTGGAATTATGTGTTTTTTTGCATGGTATGAAGTTTCTCATTTTAATAAACCTATCTACCACTACAAATACACTGTCTAAACTAGTTGGAGTCTTAGGTAACCCCACTATGAATTCCATACTTATGCACTCCCAAGGTCTACTTGGGATGGATAATGGCTGGTAAAGTTCTGCATTTGATGAAGTGCCTTTATCCTTCTAACATATTCCACACTACTCCACATATATTCTCACTTCCTTCTACATCTTTGGCCACCAATATAACCTCTCCACTAATTCCAATGTCTTATTTAGTCCAAAGTGTCCACTTAGGCTCCCATTATGTTTCTCCTAAATGAGGTTCTCCCTCATTGAACCTTTTGGAACACAAATTTTATTGCCTTTGAATAGAAACCCATTCTACAATGTATACTCTGCAAACTCATTATGAAAGTGATTCTCAAAATATTTGCATACTTTGTAAATCTCTGAGAAATCTGCATCTCCCTCATATAGGTCCTTAACACCTTCAACTATTGTACTTTGCAACTGAATCACTTGGATGGTGAGTAATCTCTTACTAAGTGCATTTGTAACTTTTTTTTGCACCCCCTTCTTATGTTTTATAGTGAATGTATATAACTGTAGGAACTCCATCCATTTTATGTGCCTCAAGCTAAGCTTGTCTTGAGTGTTTATGTAACTTAGTGCTTGGTTATCTGTAAAGACAAAAAACTCTTTAGGAAATAGATAATGCCTCCACTTTTTTAAGGCTTTCACAAGAGCACATAGCTCCAAGTCATAGGAAGAGTACCTAGACTTAGCCTCATTTAGTCTTTCACTACAAAAGGCCACAGGCTTGCCTTCTTGGCTTAGGACAACTCCTACTATATTGCTGCTTACATCACACTCCACAATGAATGTTTTTTCAAAGCTAGGTAACAACAATATAGGTTGAGTAGCCACTTCCTTCTTCAACCTCTCAAACCCCTCATTGGCTGCCTTGGTCCACACAAACTTCATTTTCAATCCCCCTTTTATAGTCTCTAGGACTACAACACAAATCTCAATGAACCTTCTAATAAACTTCCTTTAGAATTGGGCTAACCCATGGAAGCTCCTAAATTTAGTCCCTATCTTAGGAGTAGGCCAGTTTAATATGGCCTCTACTTTCTCTTTGTCCATTTTAAAATCACCCTTGGAAACTACAAATCCAAGGTAGACTAGTTCTTCTTTCATGAACTCACTCTTCTCAAGGTTTATGGTGAGTTTCTCCTCCTGCAACTTCTTCAACACTAACTCCAAGTGTTTGATACTATCCTCCTTGGTTTTACTGAATATGAGTATGTCATCTAAATATACAACTACAAAAACTCCTATATAGTCCTTCAAGAATTCATTCATCACCCTCATAAAGGTGCTTGGTGCATTGGTAAGCCTTCTATACCTATTCTAGGAATTAGAAATCTATACCTGATAGTTATCCTATTTATTTCCCTAGAATCAGTACACATCCTCCACTTACCTTCCTTCTTAGGATCCAACACCACTGGGATAGCATAAGGGATGATGTTTTTCCTAATCAATCCTTTATCTAGCAACTCTTGCACCTGCCTAGCTATCTCCTTGTTTTTCTATGGTTTCATCTTGTATGCAGTTTTGTTTGACAAGGATGCTCCTAGTATGAAGTCAATTTGATGAATTATCTCCCTCTTTAGTGGTAGTGAAGCTGGTGTACCTTCACAAATTATATCCTTGAACTGATCCAACAGTTCTCTCACCTCTTTCTTCATAGGTGCTTGCTTATGAGTCTCCCCCTCCTTTGGCTTTACCAAAATTGCATAACCAACTTCTTCATCTTTCATATCCCTTAGCAATTATTTTCCATTCATCAACATGGCATTGGATTATGCCTTCTCCACTATGTTCTCTTCTACCAAAGACTGTATTTTTAAAGTTACCCCATTTTTCTTAAAGGAGTACTAGTTATCTTTCCCATTATGGGAAGCTTCTCTATCATACTTCCAAGGTTTTCAAAGAAATAGATGGAAAGCATACATTGGAAACACATCACATAGTATCCTATCGTAATAATTTCCAATGGAAAATTCTACCCAGAGTTGTTCATTCACCAAGATGTTTTGACCCTTATTCAACCATGTAACTTTATAGGGAGACACGTGGGATTCTGGTGAGCTTCAACTTCTCTACTGCCTCCTCAGATATGACATTATCTATTGACCCTGAATTAGTGATCACCTTGCACACTCTCCCTAATATCTTACACTTCACTCTAAAAAGATCCCTCCTCTGCTTGTTCTCATCCTTGGTGGGTGTCTTGATCAATATCCTTCTCAAGATAAGGTGTTCTCCTTCCTTATAATCTAGGCTCACCTCTTATTGTTTAGAGCAATCTTCTTCTTGGACATAAGCTATCTTCTTCTCCCCTTGTGAGGATGTTGGTTTATCTAGACACCTATATGTAGGATGCCCCATCTGTCCATAATTGTAGCATTTCATAGAAGAAAATTGAGAGCTTCTCCCAAAACCTCCTGATCTTCCTCTGCCACTGTTGTAAGAACTTCTTCCTCTGTTATTGTATCGACCCCTATTTATTTTTTCTTATCCTTTCTCTAAATATCTATAGTCCCCTTTTCCTCTACTATCACTCCCTCTTCCACTTGAACCTCCTCTATGGTCACCTTTATTGTCTCTACCCCTTCCTTTACCTCTGGATCTAGAATCCTGTCTCTTCTTGAGTTTCTCTTCCACTTTCAAAACCATTTGAAAACAAATATGAATGGAAGATAGGGTAAATAGACTAATTTATTCTTGAATGTTCCACCTTAATCCAATAAGGTATCTTGAAACTTTGATGCTCTCTATCTCCTGGAATCTTGATCTAAGAATTTTTTTTTGAAATTCTTCAGTATAGGTTGGCACATCTAAGTCTTTGTGCCTAAGGTTCTGCATCTTCATATGCAGTTGAATGTCATAGTCTTTTGGAAGGTAATTCTCCTTCAGCTTTGCAACCATTGTTGTCCAATTTTGTATGGGCTTCTTTCCCTCTTTCTATCTTTCTTCCTGCAAGAACTTCCACCATGTGAGTGCTTTCCGTCTTAGCCTTGATTTGGCTATCTTCACCTTCTCTACTTTTGTAATCCCATCACACTCAAAGTGATTCTCCATCCCTTCAAGTCATTCCATAACCATTTTAGTGTCCATCTTACCAAAGAATACTAGTATTCCTTCTAGAGCCTTTCCACTCAATGCCTTAAGTGCTTTGAGGTATGGTTCCTTAAGTAGAGGAGGGTCACACTCTGGTTCTACCTCATCTTCTACTGGGTTCTTTCCTTTATCTATCCCTTCATGCATTTCTTCTCTCAAATTGCTGTTAGTCTCTACCACTTCTATCATCTTGATCTTCATTTCCTCCATTGCTTCTTCAAGAAGCCTATTCTTGATTTTTTCTCTTACAAATCCTTGGCCAACTCTGCATTGGCCACCATGATGTTCTCAGCTATAGATTAACTCCACTGTGACATGCACTAATTCACTCTGAAGACTTTCAATGGCCCTGATAGCAATTTGATGGGGAGCTCCTCTCCTAGAGCCTTCTATATCTCTCTAAGACATTGTGTTGGTCTGACTTAGGGTCTCTATCTCTACACTAACTAGAGGATTCCTCTTTTATCCTCAACTTCACTAGGAGCTCTCTGCCAACTTCAACCTCTTCACTAATCTCTCCTCCATAGCCTTCTTGCATCCATGGATCAAATAGTCTCCTACCACTCCAATGGTGTCAACCTCCTAAGGATTGGTTTCTCAACTCCCCTTAGGTCTAATCCAACCTCTATGGATTCAATTTTGTGGATCCTCCACTCATTTTCCAATCGAGTTCCAAATTGTTAGTCTTTTAGGCCTTGTAGCCTTTTTATGCCTATTAGCCCTCTTAAACAATGAAAAGGTGGTTTTTCTCTTAAAATCCCTTAACACCCCTGAAAAAAATTAAATATTCCTTGTGGGTTTTTCCCCCCCTTAAATATATTCTAGGTCTCAGATGCCTACTCTGTCCGTACAGTGGACTTTCACCATACCCCTAAAAATAAGGGTTTCTAGGGCATGAAGACTGGTTTGGTTTCTCAAGCTTCTTTAACTGATCAATTGAGTTCCTCAAAACTTCTCCATCCATCAAAAGGTTTTAACTTCATTCCCCTACACTCCCCTATCACTGATTGACATATACCAATCAACTGGCAAGCTCCATTATTGTTGCACTACTTAGTCACCCTAGCCAGAATAGCTAGTACTCGCCTAGGGCCTAATTTTTCTCAAGCTTCCCCTATGCACACACACTCCAATAGCCATATTTAAAAATTATTTATAAGGCTCTAATGGATTCCAAGTGGTCATGGAGTTTGAACCATGGGAATACCAAGAAAAGCCCTTCTTTACATGACTGGACCAAAACTGGCCAGTGAACTCACAGAATGCAATAAACTAAACAAAATATAACAAGAAAGTACTAATAACTAATCTCATTCCACAAATAACTCAGAAATTACATTTCCAACACACTCTATTCTTTCATTCAATCCATTCAATCCATAAAAGTGATGGATGATAGCTCTATCACTTAATTACATTGCAAAATTGGTTCCTTGCAAACACTAGTCCGTACAATATCAATTCTAATTGTCAAATTAGGGTTGAAATAACATTATATACTTCTATCCCACCTATTTAGACCCTCTGGTCAGGATTTGGGCATCATAAGAGATGATTCCTAAAATCTAGGAAATTTTATCATGACAACTTTTGTCAAAATGCCACTTTCTCACCTTTGAGGGTCCTAATTTGTTCTAAACCTTACCAATTGACCTGAAATGACTTAATAACATGAAAAAATTAAAAATATTCCCACTTTGGGACTTTGGGAAACCCTTTGAATTTTGAGTTGACTTCTAGGTTCTAGACCCCTAGAATCAACTAGACTCAACAACATACAAACCCTAATCTTTCCTAACTCTAATCACCCCTAAAAACACAATAGGGACTTTATAGATTAGTACTTATTCATGGATGGTTGGTCAAACCAACCTACAAGCCAAAATTTCTAAAGATCTACCTAAACACCTTAGGGTGCTCCTGCACCAACCTCTCTTTGAGCCCCTTCATAGGCTGGCTACTCCACCATATGTTCTTCTACCTTGTTGTCTACCTTGTCCTCTTCTTGTTCCCTTTGTCCGAGGAAAACCACTCTCTCAAACAAGAAACTAGTTGGCATCCTCCATGATGCTTCATCTTCCTCCAAAGATTTCAATATCATTTTTCTTCCACCATGCATAAAGGTGTAGTTTTTCAATGCCCCATCATATAGTGTACATTTATCTACTTTCCATGACCTCCCAAGTATCAAATGGCATCCTACCAATGGAATAACATCACACAAGACAACATACTCATAGGTTCCAATGTTGAAATGAACATATGCTTGCCTTCTGACCTAAACTTGGTTTCTATCATGTAATCCTTGTACCTTGTAAGGTAATCTTTGTACTATTTGTTGTAGACATAACTTCTCAACCATCTCAACTGAGACAAAATTGAAAATGAACCACTGGAAATGACCATTTTACAAACCTTACCCATACATTTTCATTATGTTCTAAATTGTGAATATCCATGAGTCTCTCTTCTCTCCAAATCATCATTCATGATGGCTTTAACCTCTTCTACCCTTCAATCTGACTTCCTCTACAAACCAAGATTCATCCAACCTTGAATCACCAACTTGGAATACTCTTAAAGGATAACTCAACTTTAAGGTTCAACAAGGGATTATAAGTCTTCAAAATCTTATATTATCTCCTCCAACTCTTCTCCCTAAGACATATTCTAAGTACTAATACCACCTGATATAGAGGTGGTGGTTGGTGACCTCATTGATCATGTATGACAAAAATCCATCTCCTATTTGTAACAACTTCTCACTTCTGAAGCCCCCTCAAGGACTCACCTTCTAGGCTACCCTAAGTGCCCCTAGTGCTTCCCAAATACCATATCTTCAATCAATACTTCAACCTTCAATTCAACTCCATAAATAATCTCCTTATGGCCTATCTACCATGTTCCATCAACCCATTAAGTCTAGATAACCAATCCCTTATCCAACTCTCACATTTAGCCCTTAAAGCTAGTAGCCCACACCATTCACTATTTTGTCCTTTTCTCCAACATTTCCCAAAAAACTAAGGAAAATAAAAAATGATTCAGATACCTTTTTGGGATCTTTAAATCCTCCCCAAGATTTAGTATAGAATCCTTTGTTCCATACCCAGGATCCAATACTCATATAACCCCCAAACTAGGCTTAATTATCCTCATTTACAAACAAACCCCTAACTCCACTTACTCTCATGACTCCAAAGGCTGAAACAGTCTTCCCTAGTGTTTCAAAACATAGGATTTTCAATTTTATAAGGCTTTACCTCTTACCCATTTATCTAGCCACGAAACCCTTTGTTCTAGGGTCACTCCATGAGGGTTTGTTCAAAAAGACCTCTTCAATCCACTCCAAGATGAAACAACTAAAAAAACACTTCACTATGAACCCCTACATGGAGAATCCATCACCAAACCATTCCATCCTCAAAGAAATCCACCTTTATGTTGACTGGTGTCTACCCCAGTGTTAGCTCTTTTTCTTGCAAGAATCAACAACACATCAACAATGCTTGACCTCTATTCCCAACATAGATTCTTACATGGAAAAGGCTAATTAAAAAGGATGAAATCCTTCTTCATTTTGAGCTCCACAAACTCAGGTGGGTGTACCAACTTGCAGACTCACTAGATCACAGAGAATCTCACAGTGGACTAAGGATTTATAATCCTTCTTCTTTTTAAGTTCTTAGAACTAGGAAGGCTAACCTATTGATTCACTCTTCAAGGAATCACTAAAATGAATTGTACTGAATACAATTAGATAGAAATGAATTTGAGATAATAGAAATATAAAGATTGATTAAAATTGGATTAATGATAACAACCACTTGTCAGCATTTTGGCCAGTGCCTAATCATGGGTCATAGAGTCATAATAAAACATACATACATCAGGAAAAATTAATGGAAATACAAATAAAACTTAGATGGAATGCCTTACAAACTATCCTCTCATCCTCACACCCCTGTCTCCAAAATTCCTGCATACACCCTAACCCTCTGCAATTATCTGTAGGATTTAAAACTCTCCTTGAAAGCAACTCACAAACAATGACATGGCTACCTTATAACCAGTATACTCAAAATGCCTTACAAATTGAACATACCAGAACTAAGAGAAAATGCAAAAAGACATCATTGGTACCACAATGGAGATTCCATTGTATTTTATTAATGTAAGCTTGATATCAGTACATTCAAAAGACTCAAAACCAACATTCAAACACAATTCAAAAGTCTGCCTTGTAGTTTTATTTTTTTACCATCCATTACAATATTACAACTTGCTACTTATAGACAGCCTTAGTCATCTTGGGATCCTTTTGGAAAATAAGGATGCAACAAGATACAGATGACTAGGCTAGAGGACAAAATGCAGTTTACATATGAGACAAAATTTCAGGCAGATGGGATAACAAATATTTGTTACAAGCCATGTAATCTTTTGTCCTTGACCGCCTGAATGCTTGAAGTTGTTCAGAGGTGGCTGGGTCCTTATCATCTGGAATTTGTCGTCTTGCTGATGCAAAGCCCCCAATATCTAATTTTCTCAAACTACTCAGCCTCTTTGGTGTTCGCTGTCACTCTTATACTTACTGTCTCATGCTACCTAAGTGACTACACCATATTTTCTCACCCAAGTGGTAAACACCTCATCATCAGGCCAACTGAAGTTGAGAACTTCATCCTTCTGGATGTTGAATTCTTATCAATCAACATTGGATTTCTCAATTTCTGCCTCCCAAGATTCAAAAAATGTCTTGGCTTTATTTAAAATTTCAATAGTTAACACAAACCAGCCAGTATTTCCCAATATAACAATACTTTTTGTTTTGTTGGTTAGTGTTTCATGTAGTTGTCTTAGCCATAGGGCTTCATTCTTTATGTTCCCATCCTCTTTGAACATATTGGGAAACATGTCATATCTATCCCTAGAGAACTCTTCTCTCAAAGTTTTTACCCTCCTAATGACCATGTTCTTCTTGGTGTCCAAGTTAACCATCAATTTGAGACACTTGTGGGTGCTTGTTAGGATGATATCAATATTGTTCTACTCCTTTGAAAGAGAGTAAAAAGATTTGACATGAGCTTCCTTCCCCTTCCAGTTATCCACTATCAGATCCCATTATTCCTTTCCCTCATCATGATTACTCAAGATGCTAGCAATCTTCTTTCCTAACAAATAGAGATTGGAAAGATTAACCTCACTAGCACAACTCTTGAGGTTGGAATATATTTAGTTAGGACATTTTTTCTTCACCAATTCCTCATCATCTTTATATGCATGGGAGTCTTCAAGATCCCTCTTACCCTCTTCTTCTAACCTTGATCTTTCATTTATTAGCCTATTCTTTTTAGATTCCAACTCATCTCTTTTAGTATCAATAGCTTATTGTGTAGTGGGACTCAAAGGTGCAGGGGATGGGGGATAAGTCACAAATGGACTAGAGGAAGAGGGTTGATGAGGTTCCTGAGCAATTAACCCCTGTGGCATTAATTGGACATTTTGCTTTCCTTCTAAAACTACTATTTTGTTATCTTTTAATAAGGACTTGACCTTTTCCTCATTATAAGCCTTAAGTACAAATTTGTATTTCTTATTCAGGCTATCATAAGCTTCTTTCTCTTTCCTAGCTACCCTCAGGATCAAGCTAGCTATTTGAACAACAAGATTTGCTTCTTTAGTTCTTGAAGTTTCAGCAACCCTCTTGACAGTTAGGCTTCTAGTATCCTCAATCTCATCATCTTCCTTCATTCTCCTCTTGTCCTTTTTCTTCAATGACCAAATTGCCAGGGCTGCATGGTCTTCACTAAAATGTGCACCAATTGATGTCCTAGTAGTGCTTATAGGCTTCGTTTGTTTCTTGATAACATCAAAAACCACTACATCTACTAAATACCATTGAGGCAGTATGAGGATTACCTACTTCTTAACCATTTCTCTACCCTCTTCAGGGGTGATCTTATAAAATTTGGAGACCATCTCCTACTTGACTTCTTTCTCTATATCTCCCTTAGCAGAATTGGGCTGGGATCCTTGTAGCTTTTGGAATTTATGATTGAATTCATCAATATGGCATCTCCATAAAACTTGAAAGAATGCCCTAGTTTTGACAAAATTTTCATCTGACAAGAATTCATCACCATCTTGCTTGGTTATAGGATCTAATTCCTTACTTTTAAACTCTGTCACTATAAGGTCAGCTATTGTATGTTTAGGTGCCTCTGGCATCCCTTCTTGTAGCTCCTAAGAAGTGACAACAACTTCATCATCATTCCTCAATTGCACCAATTTCTCAGCAATGGCTTGGTCACCATATTGCATGGGGGATTAAGAAGGAGAGTACAATTCACTCCCTTGCTCTCTGATTTCCATTTTTAATCTTTTGGGATAGGGTACTTCTTGAATACTAGCACTTGCTAGCCTTTTTCCCTTATTCTGAGGAGGTTTATCAGTTTTGGGCATGATGGTACTGTACCCTCTCCTCTTGTATACTACATAATCCCCTGGTGGGACTATTCTTCCCTATGGAAATTTTTTCAAAATACCAAGAGCCTTTTCTGGTTCACTTTCTATTATCCTCTGCTTCTTCTAGTTTAGGGTTTGTATGATTCCCTCAAATAAATTCATTAGGGAGTCAATCTTATAGGACCAGAGCAAAAATTCCTTTAAAGGATTATAAGACTTGTCAAAATTGTATACAAAGTCCAAAGACTTCTTGTACGCCAACCATTTCTCCTTCCTGAGCTCCTGGACACCAAGGTCAAAAATGTTTTTGATGATATCCTCAGGGTAGTTGAACTGATGTTCTAATGTCAAGCACTTAGTCCTTTTTCTAAACATACCCATTATGAAATCTTCATTATCCGCACACCTGGATATACATTTTGCTAAGTGATAAGTCTCAAAATATTTAACAAAGTGTGTCCACCCGCCTTTGGTTATGATGAAATGATGGGCTCTGGTGAGGGTAGGGAAAATGTTTCCCTTCATCTTCCTAGTCAGGGATTCTTCCTATAGCCCACCCAATTGCCTTATGATCTCAGTTATTGCAATCTTGAGAGGGACTCTGTAGGGAAGCATATAAAGGGTTCCCCTGAATCCATAAACCCTAATCACTGAAAAAAAAAAGGGTACAAACTTAGATCTCCCCAATTGTGAGCAATTTTTAATTATAGAACATATTCCATATGCCTCAAAAGCCTCATCATCTCAGTGTGGACCCTAGCATTTTGATTGCATAATAGTGACTTGAGTCTAGTTGCAAAAACCCTATCAAAATAAACATAATTAGCATTTTTCCTATCCCATGATAGATCAACACTCTACATCTGAACATGCAATTCTTCATCACCCTGGAACTTAGTCAATTCCATTTCTTCCTCAAAGAAGTCTATATTGTTGAACAAGAACATATGCATCATGAGGGAATACCATCTCATTGGTTTACATATGTTGCTGTCCTGAATTTCTGCCAAACCCTCATGCATTTCCTAGGCAATATAAGATGCAAAATCAAAGACTGCTAATAGGTGGGGATGTAGAATCTAAAAAACCATTAGCATTATGTGGACCGGCATCATTACATCTTTATCTACCCCCAAAACTTGGCATAGAGCACTGTACATTTTTCTGGCCTTGCCATTAAAGAGATCCAACTTGAAAGGTTATGGGGTCCTAGACCCTACTACAACCAAGTACACTATTTTATTAAAGTATCCCTTCAATGCCTCATCCTTATAATACTCCCTCTGAGTCTGGTATACTTCTTTAAAGTACTCAAAATCAATATCATCCATATGTACTGAGGTGTCAACCAACTTGAAGATTCTTCTGATTTCATCAACTGATACAGTTAATAGTACATTTCTCTGGGTATCTCTAACAACCCTAGCCACCTTGCCATAAGTGTTTGCAATCAAAGTGAACAAATCAGTATGCATAAACAAACCAGGTGCTATCAGGTTTCCTACGTCTAACTCCCAAATGTTATAGTCTAGGATAGGGGCATTCCGTTGGCTATAAGTTGTTCTGAATAGAGTAAGACTATCAAAATTAGTCTTGACATCTTTTGCCCATCTAATGGAATCATATAACCTGTCTCCAATTTTGAAACGGGGATGTGGTGGAATTATTCTTTTGATTTGAGTGGAATCTCTTGTGGACAATGGAAGTTGTTGTAAAAAACCCTTCCTAACATTTCTCTTCTGATATTCAACTTCTCCAAAAATCTCAATTCTAGGGGCCATTCTAAATCTAGGGATTTTTTCAATATTAAATTTAAATTTTGAGACAAAATTTCTAAAAACCATTCTGAACTACAAATCTACTAACAACTTGAATGTTGGTGAATCAGAAAAGCTTACCTTTTCTGCACAGTAGTCGCGTGAAGCTAATTATCTCTGCAATCCTATTTTTTCTCAAATGACTTTGATGAATTATTGTGAATGCAAGTCAACTTAACCAATTTTATGGCCTCAATCAAATCATTCTTTCGAATTGAATTCAACTGGAGTGGCCACACATTCTGTGATCAATTTGCAAGCTTTAATTTAGCGGCTTAACGACTCTTTGTAACATATTTTAACAACTTTGAATTTGAGCTATAGATTTTGGACATCATTTTCTACATCTGACGGCTATCTTATTTTCCCAAAAATAACTATTTACCCAGGACACTTGTCAACATCGCTTAATCGCTTACTCACTAGATGTCGACCACTTTTCTTTTAAGCCATTCAGCTAAACATTAGATGTAAAATGAATTGACTTCCTTTTAAACTCTTGCCAGCTCTGAGTACCTAGGTCCACCAGCTGCCAGGTGTCATCACTGCTTAATGGCTTGTTTGATAGATGTCGTGCATCTTGGGTATAAGCCATTAAGCCCACTGTTAGATCCTTCAGAGCTTTAGCAACCTTTATGTTGTCTGTGACCGGACCCACATTATTGTTGGCAAGTTGACTCCTAGAGGACACATGAATATTTTTGTGTTGTCATTATGGCAACAAAGTCATATTAAGTTTTTGTCATGAAGACAAAATGACTAAGTATGGAAAATAGGATAGACAAAGATATAAAGAGATCAGCACATCAGCGCATGTGTTAGACATTGAATAAGAGTATGCGATTTAAGATATATGTTCTATGTAATGTCTACATACTAAGTCCAAACATGCATGGTACGACATGATAGTACAGAGAAGTTACAAACTGATCAGTACACCAGTAGTCCAGAAGATAGAGCATGGAAGCTGACTAGTGTTTTGATCAGCGTAAATTATTTTGTTATGTAACGACCAAGCACCTTTGATTATATATTTGTAATTATGTAATTAGTATTGTTGTAAACACGCTTAAGCTGACTTGCTTAGAAGTGTTGTGTATTATGTTTTAGGGCAGACCATAAGTCTTGTTTTGGGTCGCGTCTATTCGGGTATGAACATATAAGTATGTAATGTAAAGTTATGTTACAAGAGCCAAAAAATATGTATGAGAAAGATATAGAAGAGCAGTATGATGAAGTTAGTATGAGATAAAGCTCTTTAAGAGAGTAAGAGCATTTGCACATACACGGAACTAATCAGACAATAGTGTCATCACAGTAGTTCACTTTTGATATAGTGTATATCAACTATCAGAAGGTTGTAGCCTTCATCTTATTGGGCCATGAGTGTAGGTACTAAGCCATATACCTTTAACAAGGTTTTGTAAAAGACTCCTAATAGGGCCAGACCTTTAACAAGGTCATTGTACTTGCATTGTAAAGACTGCTTCTAATAGGGCAAATGAACTTTAATAGGTTCACTATACTAGTACAATATTTGTGGGTACTAATTCCCATTGGGGTTTTCCTCTGATCAATGTTTCCCCATAATCATATCATGTGTTATGAGTTCTTATGTTAAGCTTCATTAAATGTATGTTTGATTTATGTTTAAGTTGCTGAAAAGTAATAAATAGACAAGCATTGATTCACCCCCCCCCCTCTCAGTGTATCTAACAATTGGTATCAGAGCTCTGGTCCTCTGAAAGAAAGTTTAACCACTTGTGGAGATCATGGAATCAACAAAAGCAAAACATTTGAAAAATAATCTTGAAGCAGCTCTTGAAGATATTGATAGATCTGAAAAATAAAATGAAGAACTTAGACTAAAATTTGGTGGCTCAAAAATGCTTATCAAGAAATTGAGAAAAGATTTGAAAGATTGTTCTACAAGTGATTTAGGGAAAATAGTCAAAAAGCTCAATGAAGAGAATATGTCTCTGAAAGATAAAATTGAAAATCTGGATGAACAGCTAACAGACAGTCAAATTTCTATTGAAGAAAAGATCAAAGAAAGAATACAATTAGAAGATGAACTCTTGAAAGCAAACATGAAAGTCTTGGAATTGGAGAACATAAAGAAGAAGATAGAATCTGAATTAACAGAAGCAAAGGATAAGATTGATAAAATCCACACAAGTTCTGATTCACTTCAATCTCAACTCAATGCACAAAAGCTAAGAGGTGACACTACTAGTCTTGGATACAGTGTAGCACAAATTGAAGATAATTCATTAGAAGAAAAAAAGAAAGAACATGAAGCATCTTCAGAAGCAAAGAAAGTTGAAAATGTTGCAAAGATTAAAATAGATCCACCTAAAGGGGAAATCAAGCAAGTTAACATAACTTGTTATGCATGTAACAAACATGGTCATTTGGCAAGAGATTACAAAGAAGTAAGACCTTTCAATGGTTATTGTTACTCCTATAATAAGTTTGGTCATGGGGCTATAAATTGCAGAACAAATCAAAGAAATCAGTCACAATAGAATCAAAGAAGAATGAAGCAAAACAATCAGAGGAATCAACCTCAAAGAAATTTACAGAACACTACATGTCAGATATGTAACTACAATGGACACATAGAAAAGCAGTATAGTATGATGAACAAGAACATCAAACCTTCTATGATTTTTCAGACATGTGGAAAGGCTAGACACATCTCAAGATTTTGTAGATCTAGAACTCAAAAGAAAGAGGATCCTAAGAAATCACTATTTGAAGAAGAAGGAGAAGTTAAGTTTGTTCAAGAAAAAGAAGAGTCAAGCAAAATTTGGGTTGAAGTAAAGAAGGACAATGATGTTAACAAAGTAGTTGATGCATCCACAGTGGACGCACCCTCTACTTCTTCTTGAATAGACCTTCTTGGTTGTAGGGGGAGCTATTCTAGCTCGGGACCCCTGTGTGGCTGGTATACTCACCTCTGAGTATGTGCCTATGGATTCATGGTTATGAGCACATGATATTGCAGTATGCATGCATGCATTGTCTCAAATGCATTGTGATCAAAGTTTCAAATTCTCTGAGTAATTTGTGTATGGTTGCAAACATTAAATGTAGTAGCTTTTATAAAAGAATGTAAATGTTCGATCTTCTTCACACTTGTATTCAAGATCATAGACTTTGGAGAGCACTGAGCATCAAAGCATGAAAGCATAATAGATTTGGCAGGTAAGAAAATAGATAAGAAGTTAAAACGGAACCCTAGCAGTCGCACCATTTCAAAATTTCATGAAACCCTACTTAATCAAGTTCCAAGTAAGTATGGCAACCCCAGTTGTTTTCGACATTTCTGAGAGGAAGAGATTTGTTTTTAAGAAGCATCCACTCAAGTCAATTCTAGATGATGTTGAAGGAACATTCTCCAAAACCCCACTCAAAGTTATGCACATGGAAGATATCCATGCATACATTTAATGTAAGAAGGAAACAGTAGGAGATATTAGCATAGCCACTCATATGGGATCTATGATGAAACCAAACTACACATTCAAGGATGAGTTCACGCACTTGATTGATAACCCTATCTTTGAATACTCTAATGTGCACGAGTTTGATGAGCCAAAATGGGTGAAAATTTTACTAAGAAGAATACATGATGACCTTTACTGGATTGGTGAGGTTCCTATTTGCTTCACTATAGACCTAATCCATGAATTAATTGGACTTCCTAAAATTGGACCAGTTCTTCCTACTAGCAAGAATGTCAAGAAGCAAGTTGAACAAGTTTTCTTATCTAGAAGTTACAAGCACGGGAAGACAGTTGACCCTATCAAGGAAGATGATATAAAGCTTATAACTATGATACTTGGGTATAAGTTTCAGTAAGAAAGCAGGTTAAATAGTGTCTCTACAACAACAGCCCTATCAACTATCAGAATGGTGAAGGATAACACTCAGTAAAATTTATGTGGGATATTGCACACTCAATTGATTGACAACATTCAAATCATCAAGCATGATAGGAGAAAGACATTCAGGTTTGGATCTTTTATCATCTACTTGTACTTCCATATTGTTGGAAAGGTTGAAAACCTTTACCTAGATAGGAGCAAACCCACAATGTCTCAGATTTCACTTAAAGCCACTTTAGAGAGCAGTGTGAGGGATGCCATGGATATGGATATCAAGACATTTAGGATCAAGATGCAGAAAAGGTTTCGATTAACTGAGAAGATAGTTGATATATATAAGGATATCATATGTTTCATGGTAGAAATAGATTGCACTTGCATGGAGGTAGTTGAACCTAGAACCAAATGGATTCATCCTCTTGGTTATGAAGTGGAGGAACATGTGCACAAGTTCTATTGTCTGCACCCAAAGATCCTAATGAGCCAAGGTGGGGCACTTGCAGAGAGAAGACTAATGAAGTTGATACTATCTTACACAATGTTTTTAACAAAAGGAAGGCATCTAGAATTACATCTAGCATTCTGTAAATTCATGGGTTCACACAAGAATATTTAGACAAAGCAAAAGAAGCCAAGATTGCAAAAGAACTTGAGGAAGTTCATGCACAAGTAAAAATTGAGAAGAATGATAAAATTCAAAAGAAGAAGAAGAAAAATAATGAGAAGAGCACCTCTATGCCCTCTACCACTATTGACCTAGACTCATCTCCACCTTATGTACCAAGAAAGAAACCTAGAGGAAGGAAACAAGCACCTATAAGTCATCCATCCTCAAGGACTACACAAAGCACAGTAAGAAGTACTCAAGCTCCTCCTGAGGTAGGTTTCAGACCTAGTCTAAATGTCTTAAGGAACAAGATTGTGAATGAAGGAAGAATAGATACAATTGCTAAAGTGTAGGACAAGTATCAAGAGATTGATAAAACTGAGATACACTCTATGATCATATCTCATATGATTAAGTTTAAGAAGTCAGTTCTTGAACTCAAAATAGTGATACCGGATAAGTTATGGAACATACTGGAGA
>MU226674.1:316961-327576 GCA_018584345.1 Thuja plicata
ATATCAACATTCACACAAAAATTTAATTGGTTAGGTAAGACCACCTCCACCATAATAGATGATTGGGGTTCCCTGTACAATTTGACCTCATTCCCATTTAGAGGGATAGTTGCATAGGATAAATCTACTTGCATCTTTCCTCCTACTGCTACTACCCATTTCCTTGATAAAAGCATACCATAATATGGTTTAGTACCCACTACCACTACGTCCATTCTGTAAGTTGCTTCAAGGAAAGCAAAAATTTTTACTTCAATATCCTTCAATGTTCCTATCATAGGAACTTCCTTGTTATCCATAGCATAGAAGCTCCCAGTAGATGTAGTGACCTAGAGGCCTAATTCTTTCATCACATGATAAGACTTCACATTTGTTGCTGCTCCAGAATCAATCATGCAGTTTTTTACCAAGAAACTATTTACCATTAAGGTGACATAAAATGGATCAACATACAGTGGTTCTTGGGTTATTATATTTCCAATACAAATGTTAGAAAATTCCTTTCTCTTTCCTTTTCCTTTCACTAATGGAGCATATTCTCTGGTATCATTTAGTATCGAAGGTATCTCCTCATGGTTAGGAACAGATACATCATCTATCCCTTTTAATAGTGCTAGAGCAACTTCTTTATGCTCTTTTATTTTCAGCATTTCCATAAGTGGGACTGAGACTTTCATTTGTGTCAAAGCATGTTTCATGTCAAAATGAGGCAATTCAGGGGACATATCACTTACTCTCTTCATTTTCTTGAATTTCTCATTTGGTACTAATTCTTCCTTTGATATTCCCCCCATCATGATCATAAGAAGATCTTGCTTGCTTCCCACATTTATCATTGTCATCTTCCTTAGCATGAAAATCCTCATCTACTTGAGGTGAGTCTTTTCTAACATAAATAGGGGTAGACTTGCCTTGAGCTAGTTGTACTATTCTATTTCTTAAGTTGTAAGTGCTTCTTGCCTGATTAATTTTTGCAATAGTTAAAGACCTCTTTTCTTCATCAGTAGGAGTCCTAAAATGAGATTGTGAACTACCATTACCCACTCTATTTATAGTTGCCTGTGAAACATTTTCATCCTGATCACTTTGATAGGTTGGATTTTGTAACTGAGTTATAAAAAAATAATTACACTCTGCACATGAATTATCAGAGGATGATGCAATATCATAAAGCCATGGATATGGTTTCTTTACTATGAACATGTTGATAGTAGGGCCTTCATGTTCTCTTTCTTCTGTTTGGTCAAATAGAGCCTGAGCTACTACACATTGATAGGAAGAGTGTGGCATATTGCAAGCATCACACCAAGGAGTATTCTCATCATAGTTGGCACTGGTCCTTTTTAGGGCATTTGGGGTTTCTTTTTCTTTTGGGTTGTTTTGTCCCTCAGGGACAGGTTTGTCATTATTCTAATTAGTCTTGTAAGGATAATCTCTCAGGTTAGGATGCTTGTCAAATCTTTGGTTAGTATACTTAATATCTTGGTACCCTCATCTATCATTCTTATCCATCTTGGCAGCAAGGTCTTTCACTGCACTCGCCAATTTATCCATTGTATCATCTTCTTTGACATTTTTGTTAGCTGATCCGTTTTCTTTCCAAAGTTTATTGTCTTCCCTCTTACCCAATTTCCCTGATGCTCTCCTATTACTCTCAATGTCAATTTCTATTTTTTAATCATCCCCTAAAGTAGTTGGGTTCTTATCTCTAAGTAGATAAGACCATTTTCCATCAGCAGCATTGACATATGTGGTAAGGCACACCTTTTCATCTAACCTTAAGACTTGGAAAATTTTATTCATGGCCTTCTGAAATCTACTATTAAAATCAGCCATACTTTCATTGGGGAACTTCTTAATGTTGTTAAAATCATTTAAAATGTATCCAAAATTAATGTGCTCTCTATAATGCTCCCTAAAATACTTTACAAATTCATCCCAAGAGGCAATACTATCATTAGGCAAATTTCTGAACCAATCCCTTGCATTTTCAATTAAAGTTTGAACAAAAAGTTTCACAATGACATCCTCATATTCAATCTCAAAGTTAGTTATCTTATCACTAAAAGATTTTAAATGCTCCTCACAGGTAACAACATTATTTCCTGTGAACTTAGGGATCCTATCTCTTACCTCATTGGGGATCATGTTAGGGTGACCAAGAATGCCTTTAAAGAAAAGAGCTTTGTATCTGTTCATGTGGATAGGCCTCCTTTGGAAATTCCCCAGCTCATTATTACCTTTTGATCTAGTAGTTCCTCCTTGATGTTGAATAGGTGGGGGAACACTCTACTTGGGATTGGCAGCTTGAAAACTTGGGTCAGGACCCACAAGTTGAGTATTTACATCAGAATTTTGAACATTTGGGTTCTTTCCACACTTTTGGACTTTAGGAGCACCACCTTGATTGTTCACATTTAGATTAGCAGAAGGATTTAATTATTGTACTCCTTGATTCACATTCATAGAACTACTTGTAGTAGTATTATTAGTAGCATGAAGCAAAGCTATCTTCATTTTCATATCAGCTACAATAGCCTCCAATTCCAACTTTTCTAATTATTTTTCCAAGTCATCTTTAGCCTTCTTGGCTTGTTCAATGTCCAAATCAATTTGAGGTATTCCTTCAAGATTGGAAAATTTCTTCTTAGGCTCATTTATGATGATACCAACAACCTTTTTCTTACCTTTGTTAGGGGCATCTTTAGTAGTGACTTTGAGTTTTACATTTTGTTCAATCTCATATGGGAACAACTGCCTAATGACAGGTCCTTCCTTCTCAAAATCATCCTTGTCAGGGTTTGAGATTTTATTTAGGGCTTTGCTTCTGAAATCATTCTAGATTCAAACCTTTACCTTCTTTATTCAGGCTTTTAGTCTTGAGGTCATTCCTTCTAGTATGAGTTAAGATTTCTTCTCTCTCCAATAATAAGTCATATATCTTTTTCCCATGTTTTTCCTCTGCTTCAGCCATTTCCTTTTCTTGTTCTTTCTTTTTTCTTTTTAAAGCCACAATCTCATCTTGCAACTTATTACAATCATATGATGTTGTTTCACCAACAAAGGTCTCTTCTGATGGAGCAATATTTTCTTCCGTAGGAAAGAATTGTATGTCAGTATTTTCTCCATCTCTAAAGGGATCAAAATTAGTATTAGCTCTATAATCATCAACTGGTCCCATAAGTTCTACATCTTCAGATGAAGATGATTTTCTTTCCAGAATGCGAATATACATTCTCCCTTCAGAGGCATGTTGGGAATCATGTTTAGATGCCCCTCTTTTGGACCATTGTTTCCTTTGAGGCGTATGGAGCTCTTCTCCAAGATCCTTTTCAGGATTCATTTTTGAATACGATCTGGTATTTCTTTGTCAGCTCATCTCACAGAATAAACAAATATTTAACTATGCTTAACATGCAATACTAGAATACACAGAGGTTAGAGTTGCCACCTCTTTTCAAAGGACTAATATATGTACTGATCAAACGCCTTCTCCTACCTCAGATTTCCTTTTATAGAAATAAGTGGATATGGAACTTTGCAAATATAGTAGGCTTGATAATTTCTCACCTGGTAACTTCAAGAAAATGATCTTTCACTGCCAGTAACTGCAAATATTTTCCATTCAGTGGATTTCCTCTTGAAAACAAACAAAGGGCCAAATTAGATATTTTAGAGTTACCAACTATTCCAATTGAGACAAGATCTGTATCATTTTCAGAATCAAGACCTTCAAACAGTGTGCCATGATATATAAGTAGAATAAAATTGCTTTAATGATTATGAGGAAAAACAAACTAATTCTCAATATTGTAAGGAAAAATTCTTTCATGATCATAACACTTAGAACATTACAAAATCCCCAGTACCGTCACCAATTTGTTAGCTCTTTTTCTTGCAAGAATCAACAACACGTCAACAATGCTTGACCTCTATTCCCAACATAGATTCTTACATGGAAAAGGCTAATTAACAAGGATGAAATCCTTCTTCACTTCGAGCTCCACAAACTCAGGTGAGTGTACCTACTTGCAGACTCACTGAATCACAGAGAAGCTCACAATGGACTAAGGATTTATAATCGTTCTTCTTTTTAAGTTCTCAGAACTAGGAAGTCTAACCTATCGATTCACTCTTAAAGGAATCACTAAAATGAATTTTACTGAATACAATTAGCTAGACATGAATTTGAGATAACAAAAATAAAAATATTGATTAAAATTGGATTAATGATAACAACCACTTGTCAGCATTTTGGCCAGTGCCTAATCACGGGTCATAAAGTCAGAATAAAACATACATACATCAAGGATAATTAATGGAAATACAAATAAAACTCAGAGGGAATGCCTTACAAACTATCCTCTCATCCTCACACCCTTGTATCAAATTCTTGCATACACCCTAACCCTCTGCAATTATCTGCAAGATTGAAAACTCTCCTTGAAAGCAACTCACAAAAAATAACATGGCTACCTTATAACCAGTATACTCAAAATGCCTTACAAATTAAACATACAAGAACTAAGATCAAATGAAAAAAGACATCATTGGTACCAAAATGGAGATTCCATTGTAATTTATTAATGTAAGCTTGATATCAGTACATTCAAAAGACTCAAAACCAACATTTAGACATAATTTAGAAGTCTTCCTTGTAGTTTTATTTTTTTTACCATCCATTACAATATTGCAACTTGCTACTTATAGAAAGCCTTAGTCATCTTGGAATCCTTTTGGAAAATAAGGATACAACAAGCTACAGATGACTAGGCTAGAGGAAAAAATACTGTTTACAGATGAGACAAAATTTTAGGTGGATGGGATAACAAATATTTGTTACAAGCCATGTAATCTTTTGTCCTATGACTGCATAAATTATTGAAGTTTTTCTGAAGTGGCTGGGTCCTTGTCATCTGGAATTTGTTCTCTTGCTGATGTAGAGCCCCCAATATCTAATTTGCTCAAACTTCTCAGCATCTTTTGTGTTCACTGTCACTCTTATACTTACTGTTTCATGCTACCTGAGTGAGTACACCATATTTTTTCACGCAAGTGATAAACACCTCATCATCAGACCAACTAAAGTTTATAACTTCATCCTTCTAGCTATTGAATTCTTCCCAATCAACATTGGCTTTCTCAATTTCTACCTCCCAAGATTCAAAAAATGTCTTCGCTTTATTTAAAATGTCAATAGTTAACACAAACCAGCCAGTATTTCCCAATGTAACAATACTTTTTGTTCTGTTGGTTAGTGTTTCATTCAGTTGTCTTAGCCATAGGGCTTCATTCTTTATGTTCCCATCCTCTTTGAACATATTGGAAAACATGTCATAGCTATCCCTAGAGAACTCTTCTCTCAAATTTTTTACCCTCCTAATGACCATGTTCTTCTTGGTGTCCAAGTTAACCATCAATTTGAGACTCTTGTGAGTGCTTGTTAGGATGATATCAATATTTTTCTGCTCCTTTGAAATAGAGTAAAAATATATGACATGAGCTGCCTTCCCCTTCCAGTTATCCACTATCAGATCCCACTGTTACTTTCCCTTGTAATGATTACTCAAGATGCTAGCAATATTCTTTCCTAAAAAATAGAGATTGGAAAGATTAACCTCACTAGCACATCTCTTGAGGTTGGAATATATTTGGTCAGAAAATTTTTGCTTCACCAATTCCTTAGCTTCTTTATATGCATGGGAGTCTTCAAGATCCCTCTTACCCTCCTCTTCTAACCTTGATCTTTCATTGATTAGCCTGTTCTTTTAAGCTTCCAACTCTACTCTTTGAGCATCAATATCTTCTTGGGTAGTGGGATTCAAAGGTGTAGGGGATGGGGGATAAGTCACAAATGGACTAGAGGAAGAGGGTTGATGAGGTTCCTGAGAAATTACCCCCTATGGCATTAATTGGACCTTTTGATTTCCTTCCAAAACTGCTATTCTGTTATCTTTTAATAATGATTTGACCTTTTCCTCATTATAAGCCTTGAGTACAAATTTGTATTTCTTATTCAAGCTCTCATAAGCTTCTTTCTCTTTCTTAGCTACCCTCAGGCTCAAGCTAGCTATTTGAACAAAAAGATTTTCTACTTCAGTTCCTGAAGTGTTAGAAACCCTCTTGAAAATTAGGCTTTCAGTATCCTCAATCTCATCATCTTCCTTCATTCTCCTCTTGTCCTTTTTCTTCAATGACCAAATTGTTAGGGCTGCACGGTCTCCACTAAACTGGGCACAAATTGATGTCCTAGTAGTGCTCATAGGCTTCGCTTGTTTCTTGACAACATCAAAAACCACTACATCTGCTAAATCCCATTGAGGCAGTATGAGGACTCCCTACTTCTTAACCATTTCTCTACCCTCTTCAGGGGTGATCTTATCAAATTTGGAGACCATCTCCTAGTTGACTTCATTCTCTATATCTCCCTTAGTAGAATTGGGCTGGGCTTCTTTTAGCTTTTGGCATTTATGATTGAATTCATCAATATTGCATCTCCATAAAAATTGAAAGAATGCCCTAGTTTTGACAAAATTGTCATCTAACAAGAATTTATCACTAGCTTGCTTGGTTATAGGATCTAATTCCTTACCTGTAAACTCTTCCACTGTGAGGTCTGCTGCTATATGTTTAGGTGCCTCTGGCATCCCTTCTTGTAGCTCCTGAGTAGTGACAATAATTTCACTAACATTCCTCAATTGCACCAATTCCTTAGCAATGGATTGGTCATCATATTGCATGGGGGATTGAGAAGGAGTGTACAATTCACTCCCTTACTCTCTAATTTCCATTATTTGTCTTTTGGGAGAGGGTACTTCTTGAGTAATAGCACTTGCTGGCCTTTTTCCCTTATGCTGAGGAGGTTTATCAGTTTTGGGCATGATGGTAGTGTACCCTCTCCTCTTGTATACTACATAATCCCCTGGTGGGACTATTCTTCCCTATGGAATTTTTTTCAAAATAGAAAGAGCATTTTTTGGTTCACTTTCTATTATCCTCTGCTTCTTCTTGTTTAGGGTTTGTATGATTCCCTCAAATAAATTCATTAGGGAGTCAATCTTATAGGACCATGGGAATTTTTTTTTTAAAGGATCATAAGACTTATCAAAATTGTGTACAAAGTCCAAATACTTCTTGTATGCCAACCATTTCTCCTTCTTGACCTCTTGGACACCAAGGTCAAAAAAATTTCTGATGATATCCTCAGGGTAGTTGAACTAATGTTCTAATGTCAAGCAATTAGTCCTTTTTCTGAACATACCCATTATTAAATCTTCATTATCCTCACACCTGGATACAGATGTTGCTAAGTGATTAGGATCAAAGTGTGTCCACCCGCCTTTTGTTATGATGAAATGATGGGCTCTGGTGAGGGTAGGGAAAATGTTTCCCTTCATCTTCCTAGTCAAGGCTTCTTCCTATAGCCCACTTAATTGCCTTATGATCTCTACTATTCCAATCTTGAGAGGGACTCTATAGGGAAGCACATAAGGGGTTCCCCTGAATCCATAAACCCTAATCACTATAGAAAAAGGGTACAAAATTAGATCTCCCCAATTGTGAGAAATTTTTAATTTTGGGGCATATTCCATAGGCCTCAAAAGCCTCATCATCTCAGTGTGGACCCTAGCATTTTGATTGCATAACAATGACTTGATTCTAGTTGCAAAAACCCTATCAAAATAAACATAACTAGCATTTTTCCTATCCCATAATAGATCAACACTCCACATCTAAACAAGCAATTCTTCATCACCCTGGAACTTAGTCAATTCCATTTCTTCCTCAAAGAAGTCTACATTGTTGAACAAGAACATATGCATCATGAGGGAATTCCATCCCATTGGTTTAAGTATGTTGCTGTCCTGAATTCCTGCCAAACCCTCATGCATTTCCTGGGCAATATAAGATGTAAAATCAAATACTACTGATAGGTGGGGATGCAGAATATGAATAAACATTAGCATTATGTGGATAGGCATTGTTAGATCTTCATCTACCCCCAAAACTTGGCATAGAGCACTGTACATTTTTCTGGCCTTGCCATTAAAAAGATCCAACTTGAAAGGTTCTAGGGTCCTAGGCCCTACTACAACCAAGTCCCCTATTTTTTTAAAGTATTTCTTCAATGCCTCATCCCTATAATACTCCCTCTGAGTCTGGTATACTTCTTTAAAGTACTCAAAATCAATATCATCCATATGTATTGAGGTGTCAGTCAGCTTGAAGATTCTTCTGATTTCATCAGCTAATATAGTTAATAGTACATTTCCCTGGGTATCCCTAACAACCCTATCCACCTTGTCATAAGTGTTTGCAATCAAAGTGAACAAATGAGTATCCATAAACACACTAGGTGCTATCAATTTTCCTATGTCTAACTCCTAAATGTTATAGTCTTGGATAGGGACATTCCTTTGGCTATAAGTTGTTCTGAACAGAGTAAGACCATCAAAACTAGTCTTGACATCTTTTGCCCATCTACCAAAATCATATAACCTGTCTCCAATTTTGAAACAAGGATGTGGTGGAACTATTATTTTAATTTGAGTGGCATCTCCTATGGACAATGGCAGTTGTTGTAAAAAATCCTCCCTAACATTTCTCTTCTGATAATCAACTTCTCTAGAAATCTCAATTATAGTGGCCATTCTGAATCTAGTGCTTTTTCAATATTAAATTTAAATTCTGAGACAAAAGTTCTAAAAACCCTTCTGAACTCCAAATCTCACTAACAACTTGAATTCTGGTGAATTTGAAAAGCTTACCCATTCTGCATAGTAGTCACGTGAAGCTACTTATCTCTGCAATCCCATTTTTTCTCAAATGACTTTGATGAATTATTGTGACTGCAAGTTGACTTAACCAATTTTATGGCCTCAATCAAATCAGTCTTTTGAATTGAATTTGATTAGAGTGGCCACACGTTTTACAATAAATTCACAAGCTTCAATTTCACCATTTAATGACTCTTTGCAACACATTTTAACAACTTTAAATTTGAGCCATAGATTATGGACATCATTTTCTGCATCTGACGGCTATCTTATTTTCCCAAAAATAACTATTTACTCAGGACACGTGTCAACACCGCTTAATTTCTTACTCACTAGATTTTGAGCACTTTTCATTTAAGCCATTAAGCTGACTATTAGATGTAAAATGAATTGACTACCTTTTAAACTCTTGCCACCTTTGAGTATCCGAGTCCACCAGCTACCAAGTGTCATCACCGCTTAATGGCTTGTCTGATAGATGTTGTGAATCTTGGGTATAAGCCATTAAGCCCACCATTAGATACTTCTAAGCTTTAGTGACATTTATGCTATCTGCAACCAGACCCACATTATTCCCTGGACACGTGTCGCTACCACTTAATGGCTTACTCATTAGATTCTACGCACTTTTCCATTTAGCATTTAAGCAAGCCATCAGATTCCTTCATACTTGCCCACTATTTAACTTAGACCCTTTACAATTTTTTTTCCCCACCAAGGACACGTGTCACCACTGCTTAATGACTTAACTAATAGATTTCTTTTACTTTTTGACTAAGCTATTAAGCGGGCCGTTCGATCAAAACCAACTTGCTCACCACATAGGATAATGAAGTAAAAGGGACTTTTTTGGTGGCATGAATTAGGAAATATTAAAGCGGTTAGGGTAACACAATATTTTAAAATGAAACCCATTTAATGTGAACACATAACTTGAGGTAACTTAAGTGACTAAAAAAGTAACATGAAAATAGACTTTGCCAAGACACTTAGGGTTTTTAAGACATTTTTCACCACTTTTAACAAGGTTAAGGGTAAGAACAAACTTTGCAAAGGCATAACAGTAATTTTAACCTTGATTTCAAACCCTTGGACACCACCAATGAAAAGGGACCCTAAGAAAATTACAAGGCACATTTCAAACATGAAATAGCACCAACAACCAGGCTTATTATCAGTCATCAACTATTACCAGTCTGGTTCTTCCAACACATCCTTCAATCCCTGCATAAGATACATATAGTAAAAGTATATATTACATAGTTGGACTCTCCCACCAATCATAGTGACCACAGGGGGTGTGAGAATTACAACATGGTAGAAAACTTCAAACTCTATAAATTGACTGTATCCGTGAACCAACGAATGAATTAACAGAGAACAACTTTGTTTTATTGAATGAAACTTTTGTTACATTGATTGGTCGACTTACACCAACTCCATGTGTCTTTGATACTCAAAAACCTCCCTTCTAAATAGCCATACAAGGATAATAACCACCTGGATAACTGTAACATTTAGTTACATGATTGTAACAGATTAGTTACATTTTCAAGTTTATTGAGATTTGTTGTCTAGTTGACACTAAAGTGTCAATTTTGACAACATACAACCATTTAGTCTTCCACAAAATTGTATTACCCTTTCTAAAATTTCATAACCCTATCAACCTCGTCAAAACTCTTATATCCCCTTACAAGCCTTACTAGGACTAAATTGCCAACATGGGCAAACTATGACTTTTGGCACTCTTAGTGCTTTTACAATATTTTATTGGCTCTAGTGGCCACATTACATTTATTATAGACCCTATAGGCCTTTAGATTCCCTTACTAGAC
>MU226674.1:352661-367615 GCA_018584345.1 Thuja plicata
GGTGATTCATAAGTTGATTCAATAAAGATATATATAGAAAATCAGTGTCCACATCAACAAATACTGTGTAAACAACAATCTTAAAAGGTAAAACCTGCCTGAGCATATGTGGAGCTCAAAAATGAAGGACCTTATCCAGTCCTTAGCAATTAGGATTTTCTTGTCTTTGAATCAGTATTAGAAAGCATAGTGTTCAAGTAATCATTTCAAGCACTGTGATTCATGCAAGAAAAATCCCTAACACCATACAAGGCTTTGTGTAGTCTAGATACCATGTTTTTCTTGTCTAGATTAACAAACCCTTCTGGTTGTTTAATGTATACCTCTTCTTCAATTATTTCATTTAGGAATGTAGATTTGACATCCATTTGGTATACCTTGAATCCTTTAAATGCAACATAAGCAAGTATAATTCTAACTCCTTCTATTCTAGCAATCGGTGCAAGGGTTTCACCATAATCAATACCTTCTTCTTGTGCATATCCCTTGCATAATAATCTTACTTTATTTCTAGTGACTTCTCCATTCTCATTCATCCTATTTATGAATATCCATTTGGTACTGATGACATTCTTGTCATCTAGTCTCGGTACTAGTGTCCATGTATTATTCTTCTCAATCTGTTCTATCTCTTCATTCATAGCACTGACCCATTCTTCATTCTCAAGTGCATTGTAAACAGATTTAGGATAGAAATCACAAAGTAAACATCTGGTGTTAAGTGACTTACTTCTTTTTCTTGTTATAGCCTTCTTATCTCCTATGATTTGGTTATGTGGATGATGTCTTCTGACATACTTAGCAAGTTTTGGTTCAGCTCTGTGTTCATCATTCTAATTATCTTCTTCACCTTCATTTTCATCTTCATTGTTTGGAACATCATCCTGAGTATTATCTAGATTGTCAATAATTGCACCCTGATGCTCTGGTGTAATGATCTAATGCTTGGGAATGACACACTATTTCTTAGGTAGAGTGTCAGGTTCTATATAAACAAACCTATTGTAGTCCTCTGGTTCCTATTTTCTTTCCTTATCATTCTTTTCTACAAATTCATCTATTTTCACTTTCAATGAATTTGTAAGATGACTTGTTAAGACATTTATAAGCCTTTCTTTTGGTTGAGTACCTTAGGAAGATACCTTCTTCACTTTTACAGACAAGTTTTCTATTTCTATCATCCTTCAATATATAACATTGACTACCAAAGATTCAAAAGTAACTTACATTAGGTGTATGACCATACCAAAGCTCATATGGTGTCTTCTTTGTGTCCTTCTTCAATTTTACTTTGTTTAGTGTGTAGACAGCAATACTGACAGCTTCCCTCCAAAATGTTTGAGTGATGATTTTCTCAATCATCAATGTTCTTTCACAATCAACAATTGATTTGTTTCTCCTCTTAGCAATTCCATTTTGTTGTGGTGTCCTTGGTGCATAGACCTGTCTCTTTATTCCATGCTCATTTCAATAGTCAGTGAATTCTTCTGAAGTAAATTCCCCTCCTTTATCTGACCTTAAGCATTTCAACTTCTTTTCACTTTTTTTTTCTACCATTGCTTTTTACCATTTAAACATCTTAAAATCTTCTGATTTATCTTTTAAAAACATGACTGTCATCATTCTAGAGAAATCATCAACAAAGAGAATGAAATACATATCTCCATAGTAGCTCTTTTTCCTCATCGGTCCACATAGATATGTATGGACTAATTCTAGAATTGCAGTAGATGTATGGGTTTTTCTCTTGAAACTAGACTTTGTCATCCTACCTTTTTTATAATTCTTGCACATGATATGATCGGGCTTAGTCATCATCAATAAGCCTCTAACATTCCTCTTGTTTCTTATCTTTATCATGTTGTCAAAGTTCACATGACATAATATTTTGTGCCACAACCATAAGTCTTCATTTCTAGCCATCAAACAAGTGGTTTTAGTGTCATCAAGATAGAAAAAGATTACATTTTGTCTTCTCACCAGTACCATTCAACCTTCTTGATTCATTGAAGATCTTTGCCTTCTTATTTTCAAATGCTACTCTATGACCTGAATTGTTTAGTTGAGAAGCACTTAACAAATTATAATTCAGTCCTTTAACCCAGTAAGAATTTTCACATTTAATCATGTTATTAAAAATTATGGTTCCTTTACCTTCAACTGGACAAGGTGTATCATTTCCCATTCTTACTGAAACACCATTATAGTATTCAAAAGTCTCAAACTTTTTTTATCACCGGTCTTATGGTGAGTGCAGCCACTATGTATGATCCAGACATCATTTTTACTAACTTTAGATATGAGTGCAGTTTCTACATACCTTTCTTCATCTTCATCTGAATCATCCTTCATGGCTATAAATACCATCTCAATGTCTTCTTCTAATTTGGTGACAGTGTCATCAGCTCTGCTCTCAGCTAGGTAACAAGCTTTCTTCCCTTTGTCCTTGTAGTCTCGGGTATCTCTCTTGTTAGATTGTTAGTTACTTTGGTATTATCTATTATCACCTTTATCAAAATTCTTCTCATAAGGTCTATAATTTCCTCTATCATCATTTTGTCTTGTTGGACATCTTGCAGCAAAGTGTCCAACTTCTTTACAATTAAAACATACAAGTGGTAATTTACCTTTGTATCTACCTTTGCCTCTCTGTAATCTTTTGGCCATAAGTGCTTCAATTTCATCAAGTCCTTGATCCTTATTATCACTATCACTATGATTTCTAACATCATGTCTATTAATTGAGTTACTTATCTTTAGAGAATATTTGAATGCAGATTCTATGGATGGTAAGACACTATTATCAAAGTTATTCATCTCAAATGATATTAGTCTACCAATCAGACTATCTAGAGTAACTGTATTGTTTGCAACTGCTCTCATTTCTTGAATAGAAGAAACTCTAATAGCATAAAAAGGCAATAAGGTTATTAAGATTTTTCTTACCAATGTCTCCTCTTCAAGTGTACCTCCAACTCCTTAGAAAGCATTGACTACCTCTTTTATTCTACTGTTATACTAAGTAATGTTTCTCCTTTCATCCTTAGGTCATCAAACCTCCCTCTTAGGCTTTCTGCCTTTTCTATGAGTACATTGGAATCTCCTCCATGTACAAGCTTCAACTTATCCCACATTTTCTTAGCAGAGGTGTAGGTTTTGACATCTTCAAACTTAGCATCGCAGCGTGATGATGCAAGTTCTATCATCATAGAGTTATGCTCATGCTTGACCCTTAATTTCTCAAGAGTATGAGGTCATATAGGAAAAACATATTTAGTATCTAAGTATTGAACAATATCCTTTCCAATACCTAATAGGTGGAGTCTTATTCTTCTTTTCCATGATGCAAAGTTGTCTTTATTCAACCTAGGAACATCTCATTTGTTCATCTTGTGATCTTTTGCTTGAGCTGTTAAACTCCTTTTCTAAGCACACAAGCTCTGATACCAATTGTTACCAATAACTGAGGGGGGATGAATCAGTGGCCACAAAATATTCCAATAGTCAACCCTTAAAACTTAGTACCACAAAATTATACCTCTAGTTATCTTTAGTCCTATAAGATGAATGCCTCCAAAAACTTATATCAAATTTCTACTCATTGAAATGCTTTGTAAAAGCTTCTATTGTAGATTTACCGAGTAACAGTCGGTACATTTACTGATAGACAGTAAATTATCTAGTGCATACTGATCAATCAAATTAAGTTAACTGTAAAGAAAAATACTAAATTAATAACTCATAAACACATTGAAACGGGGATTTTTAACGTGGAAACCTTGTTAAGGGAAAAACCACTTGGGACCGGTAACCCAAAATTTTCACTCTTCAGAAGTGAGCTCGGTGAAGAGACAACCCTGTTAAAGGTTACAAACACATTGTTAGGTGTGACCTTGTTAGAGGTTTGAAAGTTTAGTCTGTCACTTGATATCGGACATCTTTATGCTACCATCCTTGATCAAACACTCAATTGGCCTATCAATAGGTATCTAGCATCTCAAGCTATCTTCATGAACAAAATTTTTGATACTCCATTGGATGTATCTCAATATAGAAAGGATCTTGAAATCCTTCTTGGTTAAGAGAATTTTTGAATCAATGGTTAAACTAAAATAGTATGATCTGTTCACATATACAACTATACTTGCAGATTTTTAGATCTATTATAATCTCACAAACTATTCTGATCAATATACCTCTATTTATACCTTTTCTCCACTTTGATTCTGCTTAGTGATGTTGTTCTCTATTGCTTGGTGTCTGTATAATTATTTATCTCTTTCCTCAGCATGTTGATCAACACTGTATGAAGTTGCTCTTCATCAGTTTCTATTTAGCATCCTCTTTTCTTTCTCCCCACACTAATTCGTAATGAATTGAGTTGTCTCTAAAATAGACATGATATCATCATTGTTAGCTTCTTGATTTTCTTGATTTTGGAGTGATCCACAATTCTTTCCAATCAGATTTAAAGAAAAAATCCTATGTTATCTCATTGAGATCTTTTTTCCAATTGGACAAATCACCTTTAAATACATCACTTATCTCTAGCTTATCTTGTTGATGAAAACAATGATAAATACCAGTTAACTCTATATTTAGCTCTACCAGCTAGATATTTTGTCATTTCTAAACTCTAATTAATTTTGGTTAACTCTCTGATAGCGTCGGTCACCACTTCAGTTCTCCTCGGGCTTCTCCATTGGTTTACACTATGTTTCTGGCTGTTGGGTTTGCTTGTGATTCTGCTTGTCAGTAATGCTTGTTAGTTTTCTTGCTCAGACATCATTTTAACTTGATTATCGGTGATCTCTATCTGTCGGGTTCCACTGATTATCAGTGTTTGAAGTCACAATGTAAATTCTTGTCTTTTATGCATTACAGAAAGCATAATATTTATCTCTCTAATCCTTTGAAGTCTTTGACACTTTGATTATAACCGATTAGATTATATCAAGTTGACATCAATGACAATACAATCCATTAACTAATTTAATGTCTTGCACTATCCTTCTGCATTTTGGTTATCAACTTAACATCTTCAAACATTCAATCAGTTACATGTCATCAGATGAGATGATTATTGTATCTGAAGAGCACATCTAAGTATTAGATAGAGAGTTTTATGCCGAAGTACAAGAAAAGATGAAATCAGTTATGAAGAACAAGATTCAAGGCTACCGAGTAGAACAAAGGTATTAATCAATCACTATAGGTGATAAACATACATTGTGAACTTAAATGATCTATATTCAGAAATTCAAGATTGCATATAATTAGGTCAATAAGTATTTTTAACTACGTTCTAACAAGTGTGGAAAATAGAATAAGTCCTTTAAGAAGGTGGATTTAACAATCCTTATGTAAATTTCTTAACAAAGTGCACACTTAAGATTTTCTCTATATCTCTTCATAGAGTAGACCTTAACCAGTCTAAACATGTTACTCCTAACTAGGTAAGATCATCAAAAGTAATCAAATTTGTATCCTTAACCAACACCTTCCATTCTGTAGATAGTGAGTCTTTTTGGGTTTCATCCCCACCGCAATTTTTACCTTCTAACAAGGGTTTTCTGTGTTACCAATTCATGTGTCATGCGTACTTACATTTAATGAATGTTTACATGCAATTAATTTTATGTTTTGATATTACATGCATAAGATAGAATATCATCTATGGTTGGTAATGCAAGGATTTGATTACTAAAGGATCAAGGATTAATTAATAAAAAAATTTAAGGGTACTAATTCACCTATCCCCTCTTAGTACACACCATTTGATTATTCCAACACCTAATATGAATACTGCAATATGGCTAAACAAGACTAACTCTGTTATTTTAAAATTCAACTCCCTAGCAAAGTCTCCTTTTTGGTGGTGTTTGAAAATGTTTATGTTATTTATAAGAAACCAATATACCTTAAGACTAATATTAGGAGTGGTTAATTCCAAGTATGAGAGCTTTGCAAGGTAACTGGACCAACTGTAGGACAAGATTGTCCTCTACTCTTTTGGCTTTGCAAAACCAATGCAGGGTGCATCTAATCCAGAAAAAAGATTTAACTTTCACAAATCACTATAACTTTGGATGATTACAACAGATTAATGGAAATAAAGTATGAAATTATAACCACTCACCTAATGAATCTTCTCTACCATGGAGGACTACAACCAACAACCAAAAAACTTTAAGTGACTAGAATGGCTTTGATATTTTTGACAGGGTAGAGTATACCCAAACCTATTTAGATATGTATCAAAGTAGACGATATTAATTACTCATCAGTTCTTTATCCATTGGGAAATGATTCTAGTTTAGATACAAGACATCAAAACTAACTATTTTCAAGGACTCAAAACCATAAATATAGATAACTTCAGATCATACACTTCTTAATAATCCTTATATAGACAAACACAAAGATTTTGTGTCTTATCCAAAGAATATTTTAATTTGATCCTTAATTAAAAATATGGACTAAAACATATTTACATAAAGAAATCTTATGCAATGAACCAAAAGATTCAGAACTCAAGAGGCAAGAAAAAAGGAGATACTTTCAAATTAGAAATAATGTATTAAGTACAAAGAGACCAGTTTCAATTCCAAAATATTTCAAATCATATACCACTTCAATAAACGCAAAAGAAATTCAACTTTCTACTTCTATGATAATACTCTCTAGATATACATATGATACTCTCACTTGAAAATAGTAAAAGGTTTTATGCCTTATGCTACTTGCCCAAGTTTCCAGCTTCTACTAAATGATCTTGGAAGTCCTTTTATAAGCCAAGGACTGCAACAAGCTTAAGATCATTTAGGGTTAGGGCTAAAACTCAATCTAAAAACATTATATGACAGATAAAATTAAATTAATTATAATAACCTAGCAACTCTATCATACAACTTAAGACATTATTTTGAAACATTCAGCTGAGAAGAATCAGATCTAGCCACTATCCACCTAGGAAATTGTAGAGTACAACCCTACAAAAGGAATAATAGATGGAAAGTCTTCCATAAATTAATAATCTTAGAAAAATTAACCCTCAATAAATCATGATATCTAGTATCCCTTTTTTGAAAATCCAAGATCGTAATAATTTGATTTGACTGTTGACTTATAAAACTTTTAAATAAGACCTCATTTATGGTGAAGAATGGATCAAGATAAGCCAAGAGTTTAAATATTGTTCTACAGGCCAAAAAAAACCCTAAGGTGATAATTTATATAATAAATGCATTAAGACATGCCAATTTCTCTTCCATACTGCATCCAACAGCTATAAAAACTTGGCCCAGAAGATCAAATTCACTTTCTATTGCTCTGTAGCATAAGACATAATTCACCACTTTGAAAACCCTACAAAATGCATTTGAAATTTTGAAAGTCAGTTAAATAGTCACAAGAAATGCGTAAATAAAATCAAAAACCCATATTTAAACTTTCTTTGTCTTTAAAACACAGTCGTAGATCTTATTTAAGTCACCCCAGCTTTCAGATCTAATCTTGGACAGGTGGCACGTAGGTGTAATGGCTTAAACACTATAAACCTTCATCTTTGTCTTTGAGCCATTAAGCTGACCGTACGATTAAAAGTAATTATACTACACTTTAATCTCACCCTTGGATTCAAACTACAAGTCTCACAAACTTAGATAAGACACGTGTCACAATGGCTTAATGGCTTGAACATTAGATTGACTTCATCTTTGGTTCAAGCATTTAAGCCTACCATCCAATCTTATGCAATCAAATAGATCTTTACTTTAGTTAAAACTCAAAAAAACTGGTCCCACTGACATCCACATGGCACTTTAATTGGTCTTGAGAAATCTTGTTGGCCATCTAACCTATGCTGACTGAGGAATCCACTTGTCAAGCAGGCGCAATTCCTTGATCATTAGATCTTGTGCAACTTTTCATTAGGCCTTCACGCTGTTCGTTAGATAAAATCTAACTTGTCTGCCCATTAGATTATCTTCTTTACTCTATCAGAGATCAAGATCTACCTTGGACACATATCCACATGGCTTAATGGCTTAAACACTAGATCTCATTCATCTTTGATTTAAGTCACTAAGTTGACCATCAGATCTTCTTCAACTTAACTAAACTTTACTTTACCCTTTATGTAGAATAGGACCCACCTTGGACACGTGGTTGCATGGCTTAATGGCTTAAAGGATTGATCTTGATCACTTTGGCTTCAAGGGAGTACACCTACCATCAGATGAAGAACAACTTGCATGACAAATGCAAAAGGTAATAAAATATGTGAGGGCCTAGGACTTAGGGAAATAAAACAAAATTAATTCATCGCCCTCTTATACTTAGGAAAAATTAAAAGGGACGGCCCCACTCAGACCTAACAAATAAACACATCGGTTATAAGGATTTTAAGTGACCAAAAAGGTAACTACAAGTTATAACAGACCATGAAGGGTTTAAGACCTTTTTCAACCAATGACTATAATTTTGAAATTAGAGATTAAAGAAACAACAAGAATGACAGGGTTTTCACCATAATTTAAAGTAAATTTTTCACAGAGACTTAGGGTTTCAGATCATAGATCATAGGAACAATTGCACAGACATAGAACGAAGACATGGAACCAAGAAAAAAATTGCAAGTGCTATCAGGCCCATAGAAGTTTTTCTTGACATAAGATTTACTAAACAAATAGGTTCTTGTAGGCAGAGAGAGAAAACCAAGCTTAGCTAATAGCTTGTCAGCAAACTTAGCATATTCACTACTTTTGCATCAAAAACATGATAATTCAAAGGAAAATTGTATCCTTTCTTCCTAATTTGAACATATTTAATATTTAAAAATTTCATTTAGTGAAAAACCTCCAAGAAAAAAAGATAACTCAAGGCATACCTGAGCAGTTTCAAGGGTTCCTTCTCATAACCTTCATCTCTCAAATATGAAAATATCTTGAACTATACATAGAAACTATCACAATTCTAATCCAAGGCCCTAGCTTCCTCAGAGAGTCTCTTCTTAGGAAACCCCTCAATAACCCTTGCGAGTGTCATAAAGAAAGCATCATGAACATAGGAAAAACCTTTCATACCTTCATATTTCTACAATTGAGGAAAAAAATTTAAACGAGGGCACACTTTGAGATGTTACCCTTTCATCTTAGGCCTAACCAAGATATTCTACCAATGACAAGCACATAAAAGAGCACAAAACATAGGTGAAAATTCCTTTATTTTTAAAATTTTACAAGTTTCTCATGCAACGAGCCACTTATTTGCTTTTCCCAATTGTCTTGGTTTTTATCATCATAGATAATAAGAATAAATTGCAACATCCGCTCCATGAACTATTCATAATCACGCCTATAAACCACATGACACAACAAAAAAATGACATTCATATTTTCTTCTCAAAAAAATGTTGGTTTTACTTGGAGAGGCAATTTAAATTTTCCCAACCAAGGAGTTTTCAACCAATTTTTGAGAAATAGTACTAAGACATCAGTCTTCTTGAACATGGAATAATTTTCACCTTGACTACAAAGAGAAATTCACCTCTCCTTCATTTTCGGGGATGTGTAGTACAAGGGAAACACTATTTGCATCAATTTTATCTATTGAGGTTTTGTTAAAACTACAAACCTCATGAGAATCGGGATGATAATTTTGTGCATAGGTGAAGACTAATTCTGGACATGCAATGGTAGAAGGATAGGAATATGAATCTTTGAAAGCTATTCTTGGAGGAATGGGAGAGATGGTTCGATTAATTATAGATCCAACCATATATCACCATGAATATAATCATAAACCAACAACCAACCCTCCTTAAACAAGGATATTTGAAAATGGATGTCTTGTGTAAATAAGAAAGAGGGTATTTTGCAATCCATCAATCATCCCAAAAGAGGAATTTCCTCCCATTCCCTAGGGAACACCACAATCCATTGGAAATAATAGACTTGGTGATGGAAATAATGTTCCATAAAGTAGAGAAAGCCACCATGGCTCTATTATCTTTCAAAAAATCCTGAAAACCATTATATCTCACAAGGTTTTTATTAGAAATAGTAGATGTCCATTCATTTTCACCAGGATTCTTCTCCAAACCCATTTGGATAAAAAAGAATAATTAAATTCCTTGATCTTGTTAATAAACAAGCCTCCAAATTTATCAAGGAGGCAAAGTATTTCCCATACCAAATATGCAATCTACTACTTGTCTAAGACCCTGTCCACATTAAGTTTTTTTTTTAAATTACTCAATTTTGGTTAGAATTTTCTTTGAAACATGAAAGATGCTCATGGCATAAATTGGTAGATTCTGATGAGAAGCTTTGATAAGCTGAAGTTTACCTACTTGAATAAAAAAATCCCTCTTCCAACTAGTAAGCTTATATTGAAATATATCAAGTAGTCATGTCTAAAGGTAATCAGGGATAACATTAGTGGATAATGGAAATCCAAGATAAGAATAATATAACTCCACAATAGGACAACCCAAAATTAAAAATTTTCTCATCTAACATCTATAAGGGGTACTGAGGAAGAAAATGGAGATTTTATTAAGGTTTATCTTTTCACTAAAGGTCTCTTCTTATTTTACTAGAATATCTTTCAAATTATTTGCTTCAAAGATAGATCCCTCCCCCATTAGAATAGTATCATCAATGAATTATTGGTGTAAAAAAAACTACGAAGAGAAAGAGGGACAAAGACTCTTGAGAAGAGTTGTCCTCAAAATTTTCTAGATAATTTTGTCCAAAGTATCTACCATCAAGATGAAGAAGAAAGAGAAAGTAGGATTCCTATTCCTGATACCCTAAAATATATTAAAAATACCTATGAAGATTCATTAATTATTACTAGTAATCTTAGAGCTAAAAATAATTGATTGATAATATGGATCACCCTACTATTAAAATTTAAAGTAGGTAAAACTCTTAGAAGGAATTGCTAGTTGACCTAGTCATAGGCCTTGTGAAGTTCAAGATTAAGGGGGATCCCAACCCTCTTGTTGACCATCAAGGTGTGTATGTTCTCATGGATTGTAATATTAGAATCTATAATTTTGTGGCCTGACACAAACCCATTCCGCTAATAAAAAATCAAATGAGAAGGAAAGGGCTTGAGATGGAAGACCAAGATATTTGAGAAAATATTGTACAAAAAGTTATAAATACTAATAGGATAAAATTCCTTAAAGAAATTAGTTTTCACCTTATTAGGGATAATAAAAATGAAGGTGGAATTTATTTCATTTAGCAAAGGTCTAGAAAAAAATAAATCTATAGATGCCAAAACAATATTCTTGGCAATAATATCCCAATGCATCTATAGTAATATTAAGAAGCCATCTAGACCTGGCACTTTATGAACCCTTCAAAAGAAAAAATAAATAAATAGAAATTTGAACCTCATAATCCGATGGGATTATTGGTAGAGAATAATTTATATCTTATGTAACAATGCATGGAATTTCCATCATAAGTCCATTTTACCAACAAGATCTAAGGAAAAATCATTAGAAATAAGAGAGGAGAAAAAATACATAGCAACATGTATAATATCTTACTTTTTCTTGTACATATATTCATTTTGAGATTTCTCTTGAATTTTATTAATAGCTTGATTCTTAAGAGTATACATATGCAATAAATTTCTATTACGATAACCACTTTGAAACCAAATCGATATAGACCTTTGTTTCTATAACTCCTCTTCTTTAGCAATAATATCAGGGAGCTTGGAAAGAATAGAGATTTCTTGATCCATAAGATTAGGAGTGGTTGATTGAAGTTTCATTACGTGTTGGATGTTTTCAAGATCCTCTTTAAGTTGGTTATTAAATAGGAATATATGAACAAAAGTAGACTAGTTCGATTTTATTAAATTTAATTTTATAGAAGCCAAATTCTTAACCACACAGTACATAGTAGTGCCACTAACACCAATATTCCACCATTCCCAAATACAATTTTTAAGGTCCAAGTGAATGGTCCACATATTTTCAAATCTAAAAGGAAAAAATTTCTTACATGGCATCCAAGATCGATAGAGAGGACAGTAGGAAAATGATTAGATCTGATACAAGTGAGGGTCAAGAGATTGAAAAAGTGAGACAACCAATCAATAAAAATTAAGGCCTAATATAACTTAACTTGAATAAGAGAATCTTGATTATACCTATTCAACTAGGTATAAGATCCCCCTACATATCAAGGTCAAAAATTCCTTGAGAATTTATAAAATGAAGTATATTTGATCTACTATCATCATCTATCTGGGATCCACCCTTTTGTTTATTGCTACGTACAGGGGTAGTGAAATCTAGGAAACATCATCCTTGATGTGATCAAATTGAGTTGTATTGTGATTAGAGCTAGAAATAATTGAGGTTCCTTTTACAAATTTCAAACTACAAAAGGTTTCAATGCCCCCAAAATAACCATCAACATCACGACAATAAATGTCTCATTCCTTAAATAACTCCATCTTAATAATTTGAAGTTTGTCACTCTATATTTTGGTCTCTTGAACTTGAAATATATCATGTTTATGGTGGTTATTAATACTCCTTATATTCCATGATATTATTTTCATTTATGTTTATGAAGTGATCAAGTAAGGCCCATCTCCTGCAGAGTCTTCTGAGTCCCCTCAACTATCTCAAACTTACCATGCTTATCCTAATTCTAAATCCTAGTTGGTCTACCTAGGGATTTAGTATCTAATACATAGTCCACCTTTTGATGATTCCTTTTTAAACTCCAACTAATTTTGAATGAGAAGAATCCCTCCTTCTATGTTAAAATTAACCACTTTAAAGGTATCCTCTGCTAAAACATCTAGGGAAACTTTAGGTAACATCACAAGAGAGTTCAAAATAGGACCAATCAAAAGATATTGACCCTGTGGAGGGAATCCATCATCCACTATAGGACAAATAACCACCAAAATATCAAAATAAACATCTTGAATAGATTTAAGGGTTATGATATTAGGTGAGGAAACCACAAGAGAATCCCCCTTAACTTAATCCTAAATATTATTGTTATAATGTAGTTGGTATATTTTATACGTATATATTTCGTATTACATCTTATTATATTATCTACAATTTTTTTTATTAATTTTATCCATATTATAATAAGAAAGTGGCTATTTATGAATGTTGGAAGAAAAAAATAGGGGTTTTACTAAGGTAAGCCACTAAGAAACTAAACTAATATTTTCTTCTTTACAACATTTTGGTGAGCCCAATGTTCTAAACATTAAAATTTGTTTCTATTGCAACAAAAATAAATTTTTATTTTAGGAATATATTCATTTTTTACTACTTTAACATGGGTTGGATTGAATGTCATAAAGAATCTTGTGAGATTTATGACCTAATCAGGTTTTTAGGTAACATTATAAAAGGAGAATTATTAAGAACTATAATGTGTCATAGTCAAAATTTATGTACACATCTATATGGAATAGATAATTTTGTTTTAAATAAGAATACTCCACTCACATGCCTAATATTACAAATTATCCTCTTCATTACATTAATGTTTATCCAATAAAAATGTCACACAAGATGTTGAGAATCAAGGTGAAGAAAGATTGCAATAGCAACTTCTCTATGTGATTACAAATCTCAATTAAGATAACTAAATCTGAAATATGTTCAAGTGATTACAAAAATTCAATAGTAGTATAAAATTATCATACCAAAAGAGAAAGAATACTTGTGTGGAGAAGACCTTTTGGAAAAAAAATCTCCACTAGAGAAAGTGGTGATGTAGCCCAAAACCTTCAAGAGCAATTACTCAGAGAATACACAACAAAAAATTGCATTATTCAAATTCTTCATTAACTTCTCCAACTTACTCTGCCTCTACATTGAAAGAAAACTCCTACTTATTACAATTTCAAAAATGACCATGTTTGGTAGACTTTTGAGAAAAATAGATTTTTCCATTTTTTGGTAACTTTCAAAACTCATCCTAGGAATCTTGATTTTTCCCAAGAAAATCCCCCAAATAAGGCAAGATGAATTTCCAACTAACCCACAAAATCAGAAACAATATTTTAGATTTATTACAAAAAGCAAAACTCTAAAAACTGGAAAGAAATAGAAAAAGCCAGTTTTGGAGGCCAAGATGACATTTCAAGCTGCCAAAAAAATGTGAAAATGGCCACCAACAGAGCCAAAATCCACATTGGAGTCAAAGATTATGACCCTTTGAAGCTCCTGCATCAAGTGGGCAAGTATATTATTACTCTTCAAAAGAGAAAAAATTAAAACAATACACTTTATTACATTTATCCAGCTAAACTTAGAACCACCTAAAAGCCTTCAATAAACTGATGATGAAACTATTATTTTATGGCTCCAATTTATATGAAATTTATAGTGAAAAAGCTAATATAGTTTCACAAAATGAGATGCAATAAATCACTTGCAAAAACCTGCACCTAAGTAGAAAACCAAAAGACATAATAAAATATTAAAAATTAATACCCTTCAAGTAGCTTTGACATGGGTTCCTAACATGGTATTGATATGATATGATTCACATTTCTCCGCACAGAGAAGTATTGATATGCTTTTTTTACTGTGGTTCTTGCTATTACTAGTGTACTTATATTCAAGTGCTCATATTTTTTGGTGAATTGGTCAATTTACAATTTTGGTCTGGTAACTTTGTATGTCAGTTGCTCTGTTCCTCTAGAATGGGATAGACAATCTGTATTCCTACACATCATCGCATGGCTGTTTTTAATACTATAACTTTGGGATAGGATCAAGGATTGAGTGGAACATGTAATCTCAAGTCGACATAAACTTTGACACTACTTTGGCTAACACATGAAAGCAAATGTGAAGTATATTATTAATGAAATGTGTAATGAATAGTTCTAGCTAACTACTTAGTACTTGGACTTATATATATATATATATATATACA
>MU226674.1:374609-393365 GCA_018584345.1 Thuja plicata
TGACTGTATTGATGTTTCATGTAACAATCCTAAACCAAGTGAAGAAGAATCACAGATTATAGATGAAAGTATCACTCCTAAGAACTCAAGATACACATCCAAATACCACTCTAAGGAAGATATCATTAGAGATCATAGCAAAAAATTCATGACAAGATCTAGAGAAAAAGGTTCAACCGCTGATGAAGAGGTATGCTTACTTTCACAGATTAAACCCTTAAGTGTTGAAGATGCGTGCAAAGATTCAGATTGGCAAAGTGCCATGCAACAAGAATTAGATCAAATAATCAAGAATGAAACATGGGAATCGGTCCCTAGACCTCATGACAAGAATGTGATTGGAACAAAGTGGATATTCAGGAACAAAGCAAGATTAGTATGTAAAGGATATGTGTAGAGAGAAGGAATAGGCTACAGTGATACATTTGCCCTTGTTAGCAGACTTGAAGCTATCAAGTTGTTTTTGGCCTATGCAACATTCAATAGCTTTAAGGTATACCAAATGGATGTCAACTCAGCTTTTCTAAATGATGACTTGAAGGAAGAAGTCTACATAGAGCATCCTGAAGGATTCAAACTTTCAGATAAACTAGACATGGTATCTAGATTAAAGAAAGGACTTTATGGACTTAAACAGGCCCCAAGAGTGTGGTATGAGAGACTTGATGGTTAATTAACAAAGATAGGATTCGGAACAGGAGCAATAGACTATAATTTATTCATAAGAGAGACAGATGAAGGACTACTACTCATTTCTATTTTTGTTGATGACATTATCTTTAGAGGTAATGACAAACTTAGTGCAAAATTCACCAAAGAAATGAAAACTGAATTTGAAATGAGCATGATTGGACCTATCAAATACTTTCTTGTATTGAATGTAAAACAAACAGACAAAGGCATATTCATAAATCATTCTAAATATGTGAAGGCGATATTGAAGACTTTCAAGATGGAAGATTGCAAACTAGTAAGCACCCCCATGATAACAGGAAGCAAGCTTTCTAAAGATGATGATTCCACATCAGTTGACAAGACCCTATACAAGTCTATGATTGGAAAACTCATATATATTACTCAATCTAGACCTGATATTTCTAATGTCATTGGCATTGTTGGAAGATTTGCAACTGAACCCAAGAAAAATCACCTAATGGCAAAAAAAGAATATTCAAATACGTAAAAGGGACTATTAACTATGGTTTATGGTATCCTAACTCGGAGAATATACAACTTCATGTGTACACAGATGCAGATTGGGCAGGTTGTGTTGTTAACAGAAAGAGTACATCAAGAGGAGCAGTATTTCTTGGAGATAGATTGGTCACTTGGAAAAGTAAAAAATAAAATTGTATCTCTCAGTCAACAGCAGAAGCTGAGTATGTTGTAGTAGCATTGAATCATTCAACAATGGTTTGGATCAAATAGATGATTAAAGACTTTGGTATTCAGATTGATTATCCTATTTTTATTCACTATGACAACACTAGTACTATCAATATGTTTAAGAACCCTATGATGCATGCAAAGAAAAAACACATTGAGACCAAATACCATTTTCTAAGAGAAAAAGTTGTAGATAGAGAAGTAAAGTTTGATTATGTGAGCACTAAAGAACAATTAGAAGATATTTTTACAAATCCATTATCAAAAGATACTTTTGAGTATCTCAGGGAGAAGTTGGGAGTAATTCCCTTTCCTGAGTCTAATTAGAATTTTCAGCAAGATCATCAGTCCTTGGTGACTGATGAATGGTTGACTACTCTACTTCTGGAGTAGTACCTATTCTTAATGATTTTTAACACCCTTTGTCATTGATGTCAAAGGGGGAGTATTAGTAAGGGGGAGCATATACTCTAGAGGAGTGTACTGAGAAACAACAGTGAAGATGAACTTTTGATGAGGATATTGAGAAGATTGTAAAAATAAAGAAGACACTCTAAGTTGATAATATCATATGTTTCCATCAATGTAAAAGGGGGAGATTGTTGGAGATTTCCTTCTGTGAAAATAATTGATTGTATGTTTGTCATTGATGACAATATATAATATACAATAATGTTCTATATGAAATTATCAGTACAAATGTTCTAGAGCTATGTGTGTTCATTTCCATGGGGTATACATGTTCTAGATGCTATGTGCATTCACGCTAAGTCAGATATGAAGTTTCAGTTGAGTTATGTTAATCAGTTATGACAGTCATAGAGATTGAAGACTATCTATGAAGAGCCAACATAATTAAATTAATTCTTGAGTTGTGCCTATCTTTGGAATATCTATTTTTTTATTCATGTTTAGTTATGAGTTAAAGATAATTATCTAAAGGAGGCAAACATGTTCTATCAAAATTGTGAAGTTGGAGTTAATTTTGTGGAGATGACTTTGTGAAGCATCGCGTTTATTCAATATGAGTTGTGTGTTTCTAATCAGGTTGCATGGATGATGTGGCTGACTAAAGAAGTATTGAAGGGACTCGTAGAGCTGACAAAGATCACATCCTTTGGAGAAGATACTTATAGTAATTCATTTGATGAACACCAAGTGTGAATGAGAAGAAGAAAGACAAAAAAAGTGCAGGACAGAATGTCTATTATTTTGGGACAGTAGAGACATTTCATTCATCAAGAAAAGACCTATGTGAAGAAGAAGTGGAAGTATACAACACACTAGAATTGATAAATAAAATAGGTCTACTCAAATATTTCATCTATTAGATATAGTGTATATTTTTTCTACTGAAGGTTAAGGCCTTCATCATTTTAGCAGTGAGCTTTTGGACAATGAGTACTCACCCTTAACAGGGTTACTTGTAAAAGACTCCTAACAGGGTCTGACCTTTAACCAGGTCTTTGTACTTATTGCATTGTAAAGAAAAAATCCTAACAGGGTTGCAAGATCTCTTAATAGGGATAATTATACTCAAGTACATTTCATTGTGGGTGCTAATTCCCACCAGGGTTTTTACCTATTTGTTTTTCCCATAACCAAAATTGTTGTGTTCTCTATCATGTTATCTGAATGTGCATTTACTTTATGTTAATTGTATCTAACCAAAGAAAATAATTAAAGTAGGTGATAACTGATTCACCCCCCCTCTCAGTTATCCTTTGGGACTATTCTAACAGGAAAAATTTTAGCCTCTATTAAACCACTCTGACTCATCATATTTGCAATCGAGCCTTCTTTAGAGCTCTAGAGTCTCTCTAGAATTTATCCCACAGTTACATAGAGAAGATTTGTATCTCCCATCTCTAGAAGCGAGATACTAAGACTAGAGGAAGGTTCTAATTTGGGCATGGAGGTTCTGTTATACTTCATTTTACTAACCCTTAAAATTTTAGAGCAACAAAATGAAGGAATCTGAGTAGAAAATTGACACTTACTATGCTTTCAACAAATTGCTTAAGCTAGCAGGATCAAAGTTTTAACAAACTCACCAGAATTCATCAAACTTGTTAATTTTTGGCACTACTAAAATTATCTCCTTCATTTTCTTCCCCACAAGGTTGAGATAAATTAACACTGAATAAAAAAATGCAATCTTTAATATTAAAGAAGAAGATCTTGCTTGGATTTTTGGCACACTTAAGCATTCACAACCCATGCATAAATTAATGATGAAATGATGTTGAGTTTGACATGCCATTAATTAATAGTCATTTCACACCATTTGACCTCAAAGATGTATGATTAGCTTTCCAAAAGATAATTTTTAAAATTTGAAGCCTCTAGAATATTTTCCATCCATACTCACTTACTTCTTTATTTGAAAACTTTTAATTCCAACTTTGTAATTGCAAATATCAAATTTTGAACTTTTAACTTTGAACTTAGAAGTTCAAAAGTTGAAAGTTCAAATTGAATGAAATGAGCTTGACCAAAGACTTACAAAGAAAGATGCGACAACTTCATTAATCGTTAAGATGCATTTACTTTCGCTTGCACTTTTTAATTTGAACTTCAAAAGTGCCAAACATAAGTTCAATTTGGAACAGACTGCCTAAAGGATTAATTAACAAAAACTAAGTCACGACAGCATAAGATGTACAAGTGGAAATTGAACATGGGATTTGAACTGAGACTTGGTTGAAAGGAGAGGTTCAAGTTTGAGTTCAAATAGGGAAAAGACATTACTCAAGATAAAGTGACACAAAAATATACATTTTAACACTAGTGAGAATTAGGGGTAACATTGGATCCGATTAGGGACCTAGACTATCTAAGGACAAGCGATGAAATCTAGAATATCTGGTTTTTTAATTTGGGCTACGAAGTCGGATGGGCCAAACCTAACACAAAAAACTTCCTACAATCTAAGCACAACAAAGACATATATACAAGTGGGAAACTTGAAGGACTTACATTCGATATAATTTCAAGTCCTGTCCATTAAAGGGTAGGGGTAGTGGATTCCTATCAAGATATTGTAGCTTAAATTAATTATGTCCAAGCACTTCACTAGTATCAAAGGGGCCCTTCCATAAAGATTCAAACTAACCATGAGCACCTTTTTGTTCCATGCGCCTATCCCAGAGCAATACTTGATCATCTTGCATAAATTTCCTTGGCTTGTATTTTCTATAAAAAATCCTCTTCACTCTGGCCTGATGCTTTGTGATTTTATCAATGAGCCTTTCCTATTCTTCTTGTCTTTTTCACTAGTACATGATCCTTTTTTCAACTGCATTTAAAAAATTATTGTCGTCAATCACCTTTTGCAATTTAGCGCTAGATAATTCCAAGGGGAGCGATAATTGAGCTTCTACTTTGTACACCAACTCAAAAGGGGACATCCCTATTTCTCTCTTTGGAGAGTTCCTATTTTCCCACAACACCTCATATAACATTTTATGATAGTCTTTAGCATTCTCACTCACAAACTTCCTCGTGATATTGATCAGGTTTTTATTGCTGGATTCTACTTGACCAATACCCTAGGGGTAATAGTCTGAGGCATGAGAGAGAGTTATACTGTGGTCATAGAATAAAACCTATATTTTTTGTGAGGATACATTTGTGGCATTATCAGTTACTATCTTGTGCGGTATACCAAACTTTACTAGAATGAATTTTTTAGAAAATCACAAACTAATATTGAAGTAGTTTTCTTTACCGTGATGTCCTCGACCCATTTTTTGAAACACTTTATTGAAGTCAAGATATGGGTAAGTCCAACAGACAAAGGAGGGTTCAAAGGTACTATGAAGTCAAGGCCCCACTAATGAAACAATTCATCAATAATAACTGGTCTAAGAGGTAGAGCTGATGATTTTGGTTTCCTCATAAATAAATTACACTTCTTGCTTCTAGGAACCCATTGGTATGCATCTTTAAGCATACTCGACCAGTAGTAGCAGTTTCTCAAAATTTTAAAAGTGGTCACTGTCAAAGAGAAACGTCCCCCATAGACTTCATTATGAAAAGCCTTCAATAACCTTTCTTTTTTCTCTTTGTCTACACACCTAAGGAACATACCATCGAGTCCCTTTTTGAAAAGTATGACATCAAAAATCACATACTTAGTAGCCTTGAGTCTCAGGTTATGCTTATCTTTCACATTCAAGTGCTCTAGGTAATCTCCATAAGTAAAATAGTGCACTACAGTGGAAAACCAAGGATATTTCAGACCAAATAGTAGCATTAGGGGAAATTAGTGCTTCTCTCCTTTACTCTCAGCTAACATCTTACACTGACCCTAGCCTCAGACTAACTTTGTAGGCATGGTGACCTAAGAGCTTGCCTTTTGTGACAACAAAAGCTGACTTCTTGGGATTTAGAGAAATTCCATGCTCTCGACACTTCTACAACACATGTTGAGAATATTTGATGTGCTTCCTCCTTCTTCTTGAGAAAACTGTTAATTCGTTTAGATAAATGACAATAATTTTATTTCTTAGATGACTAAAAATGTCATTCATAGCCTGCTGAAAGGTACCATGAGTGTTGATTAACCCAAATGACATACAACTATAGGTGAACGTACCCTAAGGTGCCATCAAGGCCATTTTATGTTGGTCCTTTTTAGCTACACTAATCTGATTCTAACCAGAAAATCCATCCAATGGTGATGTCATCTTTGTGCCTGCCATGGTCTGTAAGATGTGTTCCATCACTAGGAGGGGGTAATTATCCTTTAGAATCCCCTAATTGATATTATAGAAGTCCACACATATATGTTTCTCCTAATTTTTTTTTCACACTGGTACAATGCTTTCCACCCATAATGAATGATGATTCAGGTAGATAATACGAGCTTGCAACATCTTGTCCACTTCTCTTAAAATAGCATCAGCTACTTTAGGATTGTAATTTCCTATTTTTTTCATGAAAGGACTTGTTCCTAGTTTGAGTTGTATATGGTGCTACACTTGACCTTGATTGAATTCCTTTAGGTCCTCATAAGACCAGGAAAAGAAATCCTTATAAGACTATAGTAATAGAGTAAATCTTCACTTTTCCTCAGATGTACAACATACTCCCAAATTTACCAGTTTAGGATCAAATTCTTCTCCAATATTCACCTTCTCATAAGCCCCCAATTTTGAACTCTCATGCACTACATGATTACCAGTTTATAAATCCTATATATCAAACAATTTGTCAAGAGATACCAACCCATTTGGAATTCTCTTACCTTTTAGTTGAATCACCTCCATTTCTGGGTTACATTCTTTGTTAGAGGAAAACTCATAACTGTTAGACTTAGACCCTTGATAGTATGTTGTGGAAAACATATCTAAACACTACATAAAGAGATTGATTTTCTTATCATCATGGAAGACCTACCATGAGTCTAAATTATATGGGATGTTGGCCTGATGAACTATCTCTATCCTATAAACATCATCATTGAACTTAGGATGCAGTATCATGAGAGAGGCTTACCATTCCAAAGAATCCACTCTAGAATTGAACTCCCTTGGTATTTCTTCAATATAAAAAGATTCAAAACTCTCAATCTTGTCCAAGGCTTGGTTGAAATAATGCCTAATTCTATCATTATTTACTTCAAATATGTTTCGTACCTATTTTAAAATTAATTTTTCATCCCCTTCAGCTTTCAACATATTAATCCCTTTCTTCCTTGCTTCTTCAATTCCTAGTAACAAAGCTTCATATTTCATCGTGTTTTACTAAATTCTAACTTGAAAGTAGAAGGAATTTCCTTTCCTTCTGGTGTTATTAATACCACACCCACTCCTGAACAAACATTGGAAAAGATATTTTCAAACACCATGTTCCACAAGGATTGATTTTCTAGTTGTACTTCTTAAGCTACATCAACTTCAGGAAGGATCACGTAGTTATTGAATTCAGATTCCTCATACAAAATATGGGACCTAGAGTAATCAGAAGGAAATATAGTATACTTCAATTTGGGTTCAGGTTGAAGGATAACCTTCTCTTTACCTACTGAGATGCTATCTTGATACCAATCAAACTTAATTTCCTGTCAAAGGTCTCTGTAGAAGGTACGACTTAATTGTTAGAGATTTACTTATGGCAGCTAGTTGATTGTATGTTTGTCATTGATGAAAACATATAATATACAATAGTGTTTTGTATGTACTTATCAGAATGATGTTATCAAGCCTTACATAGTTATATTCATGTTGTAAACATATTTTTGATGTTTTGTTCATACAAGCAAACTCAGATATGAAGTTTCAGTTGTGTTGTGTAATTCTATTAGTGGCAGTTACAGTTTCTGGAGTTTGTCTGTACAGAGCCGATGTATTGCATTGGTTCTTGAGTTGTGCCTATCTTTGGGATATGTGTGTGTATATTCAAGTTTAGTTATGAGTTGAATACAGTTATCTAAAGGTGCCAAATGTGTTTTAAAAATATTGCAAAGTTAGATTTAATTTGGTGAGGCCGACTTAGTGAAGCATCGCATCTATTCAGTTTATATTGCGTGGTTATAATTATGCTTGCATGGTGAGTTAAGCCGACAAGGATTTTATGAAGAGTTTCTTAACAGGTCCCATGATCTCAAACTTTGAGGAAGATACTTATATTAGTTCATTTGTGGAACGCTAAGAGTGAATGATTAGAAAAGATATAGGAAAAGTGCAGAGCAGAATATCAGATGTATTTCATTCATCAAGGATCTATGTGAAGAAGCAGTGGAAGATTACAATACATTGGAACTGATTAAGACAATAGGTCTACTCTATAGTTCATCATCAGATATAGTGCATATATGTTCTATAGAAGGTTTTAGCCTTCACCATTAAAGCAATGAGCTTTTGGACAGTGACTCCTCACCCTTAACTGGGTTATTTGTAAAAGACTCCTAACAGGGTCAAACCCTTAACCAGGTCACTATACTTATTTCATTGTAAAGAAGAACTCCTAACAGGGTTGCAAGATATTCTAACAAGGATTATCATAAATAATTATAGTTCATTGTGGGTGTTAATTCCCATCGGGGTTTTTACCATTTGGTTTCCCCATATCCAAATTGTGGTGTTGTCTATTGTGTTATTTGAATGTGCATTTACTTTATTGTATTCTGTAGTTAATAAAAGAAAAGAATTAAATTAGCTGATAACTGATTCACCTCCCCCTCTCAGTTATCCTTTGGGACTATTCTAACAATTGGTATCATGTCCAAGTGCCTTGGAGAGAAATCCTAACAGCTTAAGGTAGATCAGATGGCATACTTTAGAAAAGAGAGTCCTAAGTTCGATGGAGAGAATTATCTGGATTGGAAGAACAAAATGATAACACATTTGTAGTGTGTTGGTTTTGACATCTTTGAGACAGCCACACAAGAAGTTATTATTTCCTCTCTAAAAGACCTATCAAGAGATAATGCTACTAGTAAACAAAATGATACATTCATGGCTAATGCAGTTACCAAAGAAGCCCTTATAAGTGCACTATCTGACAGTGAATTTTCTGAGATCAAGAAAGTAGACAAGGCATACACAATATGGAAGTATTTAGAAGACAGGTTTGAAGGAGATGTTCAAGAAAATAATGCACACAGGAAGACATGGGAAAAAAAATACAACAATCTTGAGATGTTACCTAAAGAGAACATCAGAGCCTATAATCAGAGGATAAATGAAGCATTTTTTGGAATAAAAAATAATGGTGGAGAAATATAGGAAGAAGACATAATGGACAAGTTGTTGACTACTTTAACAATAGACTATGAGAACAAGGTCACTATTCTAGAGGAAACCATGCAATTTTCACAAGACTACAAGAGAGAGACTTTGATCAGTAAAATCTTTGCATTTGAAATATCAAGATTGAATACTAAACCTAAAAGTGAAACAACCTTCAAAGCTTCAGTCCATGGTAAGAAATATCACATCTCTAGCAATAATGAGAAAGAAGAAGTTGATGAAGAACTAGAAGAAATCATTGCCATGATTGCTAAAAGAGAAAATAAAGGCAAAAGGAAATATGAAGGACAACTTCCATTCAAATGTTTTTCATGCAACAAGATCGGTCACTTTGCATCCAAGTGTCCTACAAGAGTAAAGAAATTCAAATCTGATTATAAACCTAAATACATGAAGGAATGCTATCATGCTAAAGAAGGTGTAACTAATGAAGATTCAGAAGAAGATGAAATTGGATTCGTTGCCCTTAAATACATGGAAAAATTGCTTGAGAAAATGGACATTGAATATGAAAAGGAAGCACATGAGTTAGCCCTAATTTCCAAAGCAGACATCAGAACTGACTGGATCATTGATAGGGGATGTTCTCACCACATGAAAGGTGATAAAAATAGATTAATTCATCTAGAAAAGTACAAAGGTGGTATGGTTAGATTTGGAGATAACACTCCCAAACCCATCATAGGCAGAGGATCTATCACCCTGGATGGAAAGAATAAGATAGATGATGTTCTGTATGTTGATGGATTACATCAAAATTTACTAAGTGTTGGATAGCTACTTGACAAAGGTTATGATTTAGAATTAAAAGACAACAAATGCATTATTAGAAACAAACAAGGAGACATGATTGCATCAGGCTCAAAGACAAAAGGTAAAGTTTTTTAGCTCAATTAAGATGTAAGTTGTTTTGTTGCAAAAGTGGATGATAGTTGGTTATGGCACAAGAGACTTTGTCATATCAATTTTGATAATATAGTAAAGATAAGCAATGTCAAAGTAGTTAGAGATCTTCCAACTATTGCAAGACAAGTTGACACAATGTGTAGGGAATGTGTTATGGGAAAGCATGTAAGGAGATTTTTCAGAAGCAAGAAGAACTCAGTTGAAAACAAGTTAGACCTAGTTCATACAGATTTATGTGGTCCTACTCAAACCAGATCATATTATGGAGAAAGGTATTTCATTTTGTTTGTTGATGATTTTTCAAGGATGATGTGGGTTGCGTTCTTAAAGGAGAAGTCTGAAGCCTTTGAAAAGTTCAAAATATTCAAAGCCAAAGTGGAGAATGAATCTAGATTAAAACTAAAGTGTCTAAGATCAGATAGAGGAGGAGAATTCACCTCTGACCAGTTTTATGACTACTATGAAGAACGTGGAATTAAAAGATAGTTGAGTGCACCCAGAACCCCACACCAGAATGGGATAGCAGGAAGAAGGAATAGGATCATACTTGATATAGCGCGCACTATGATGATTGAAGGAAAAGTTGTGCACACCTATTGGAAAGATGCAGTCAATACAACAGTCTATACTATCAATAGAACACAACTAAGGCCAGGCATGGATAAGACACCTTATGAACTTTGGTTTGGTAATGTACCCATAGTAAAATACTTTAGAATATTTGGCAGCAAGTGCTACATCAAGAGAGATGATGATGTTGGTAAGTTTGATGCTAGAAGCGATGAAGATATTTTCCCTGGTTACTCTACTAAAAGCAAAGCATATAGATGTTTTAATTTGAGATTAAAGAAGATAATTGAAAGTACTGATGTAAAGTTTGATGAGAAGTTCATGGTTCAAGAAAGGTACTATGAATATGTACCTATGATTGAGGATGAACCCAGGCCTAGCAGTAAAGACACTATTATTGAAGAAATGTTTGATTGTAGTGATGTATCATGTAATGAACCCGAATCAAGAAAATAAGTATCACAAATTACAAATGAGGATGTCACACCAAAAGTTTCAAAATTCACATCTAGGTATCATTCAAAAGATGATATCATTGGAGATCAGAGCAGTAGTGTTTTGACTAGATCAAAAGAAAAAATGTTAACAGTGGATGAAGAGGTATGTTTACATTCATAGATTGAACCTTTAAATGTTGAAGATGCTAGCAAGGATTCTGATTGGAAAAAAGTAATGGAAGAGGAATTAGATCAAATAATAAAATGATACATGGAAATTGGTTCCTAGACCTAGTGACAAAAATGTGATTGGAACAAAGTGGGTATTCAAGAACAAGATGAATGAAGATGGTATAGTGGTCAGAAAAAAAGATAGACTAGTGTAAAGGTTATGCATGGAGGGAAGGGATAGATTACACTAACACATTTTACCCTATGAGAAGATTAGAATCCATTAAGTTATTCTTGGCCTATGCAACATTCAAATACTTCAAAGTTTATCAAATGGATGTCAAATCAGCCTTTTAGAATGGTGACTTGAAGGAAGAAGTCTACATAGAATAGGCTGAAGGATTTAATCTATTAGATAGACCAGACATGGTATGCAGATTGAAGAAATCACTCTATGGACTTAAATAGGCCCCAAGAGCTTGGTATGAGAGAATAGATGGTTATCTTACAAAGATTGGATTTAAGAAAGGTGCAGTAGATTGTAACCTATTCATAAGAGAGACACCTTATGGATTATTACTTGTTGCCATATTTGTTGATGACATTAACTTTGAAGGTAATGAAAAACTTAGTACAGAATTTGCAAAAGAAATGTAGAATGAATTTGAAATGAGCATGATTGGTCCTATAAAATACTTCTTGGGATTGAATGTAAAGTAGATAGATAAAGGAATATTTATAAATCAGTCCAAATATGTGAAAGAAATATTGAAGGCTTTCAAGATGGAAGACTGTAAGCTAGTATCCAATCCTATGATAACAAGAAGCAAGCTTTCTAAAGAAGATGATTCCGCAGCAGTTGACAAGACATTGTATAAGTCTATGATTGGAAAACTTGTATATCTTACTCAATCTAGAATAGACATATCTAATGTAGTTGGCATTGTTGGTAGATTTGCAGCTGAACCAAAATAGAATCACCTAATGGAAATAAAGAGAATATTTAGATATCTAAAGGGAACTATAGACTATGGTTTATGGTATCCTAAATTAGAGAATGTACAACTTCATGTGTATATAGATGCAGATTGGGCAGGTTGTCTTGATGATAGGAAGAGTACTTCTAGAGGAGCAATATTTCTTAGAGATAGGTTAGTTTCTTGGGTAAGCAAGAAGCAGAATTGTATCTCTTAGTCGATAGCAGAAGCTGAATATGTTGCAGCATCATTGAATTATTCAACAATGGTTTGGATCAAGTAGATGGTTAAAGATTTTGGTATACAGGTTGAATATCCTATTGTTATTCATTGTGATAACACCAGTACTATAAACATGTCCAAGAACCCTATGATACATGCAAAGACAAAGCACATTGAGATTAAATACCATTTTCTTAGAGAAAAAGTCACAGATAATGAAGTAAAATTGGACTATGTGAGCACCAAAGAACAGTTGGCAGATATTTTCACAAAGACTTTATCAAAAGCTACTTTTGAGTATCTCAAGGAGAAGTTGGGAGTAATTCCCTCTCCTGAGTCTGATTAGATAAAGCAACAAGAACATCAATCCACAGTGACTGATGAATGGTTGACTACTCTACTTCTGGAGTAGTACCTGTGCCTACTTGTTTATGGCACCCTTTTCCATTAATGTCAAAGGGGGAGTATATAGTAAGGGTCAGCATATACTCTGGGGGAGTATAGACTTAGAAAAAGGAACTGTAGTAGTGTAGAGGAATCTTTGATGAGGATATTGAGAAGATTGTAAAAATAAAGAATACACCATGTGCTAAAGATGTTTTTAATATCATATGTTGCCATCAATATCAAATAGGTAGATTGTTGGAGATTTACTTCTGGCAGCTAGTTGATTGTATGTTTGTCACTGATGACAACATATAATATACATCAGTGTTCTATACGTACTTATCAGAATGATGTTATCAAGCCTTGCATGGTTATATTCATGTTGTAGACATATTGTTGATGTTTTGTTCATACACGCAGACTCAAATATGAAGTTTTAGTTGTGTTGTGTAATTATGTTAGTGGCAGTTATAGTTTCTAGAGTTTGTCTATACAAAGCTGACGTATTCCATTGGTTCTTGAGTTCTGCCTATCTTCAAGATATGCATGTGTATATTCAATTTTATTTATGAGTTGAAGATAGTTATCTAAAGGCACCAAACGTGTTTTAATAAGATTGCAAAGTTTGAGTTGATTTTGTGAGGCTGACTTAGTGAAGCGTCACATCTATTCAGTTTATATTGTGCGGTTTTAATTATGCTTACGTGGTTAGTTAAGCTGACAAGGATGTTATGAATATTTTCTTAATAGGTCCCATGATCTCATACTTTGAGGAAGATACTTATAGTATTTCATTTGTGGAACACTAAGAGTGAATGATTAGAAAAGATACAGGAAAAGTGCAGAGCAGAATATTAGATGTATTTCATTCATCAAGGATCTATGTGAAGAAGTAGTGGAAGATTAAAATACATTGGAACTGATCAAGATAGTAGGTATACTCTATAGTTCATCATCAGATATAGTGCATATCTATTCTACAAAAGGTTGTAACCTTCACCATTAAAGCAATGAGCTTTTGGACAATGAGTCCTCACCCTTATACAAGTTATTTGTAAAAGACTCCTAACAGGGTCAGACCCTTAACCAGGTCACTATACTTATTGCATTGTACAGAAAAACTCCTAATAGGGTTGCAAGATCTTCTAGCAGCGATTATTATAAACAAGTATAGTTCATTGTGGGTGTTAATTCCCACCGGGGTTTTTGCCATTTGGTTTCCCCATAACCAAATTGTGGTGTTGTCTATTGTGTTATATGAATGTGCATTTACTTTATTGTATTATGGAGTTAATAAAAGAAAAGAATTAAATTAGTGGATAACTGATTCACCCCCCCCTGAGTTATCCTTTTTGACTATTCTAACATTAATATCATGCCATAACTCGTAGGGATGTCAACAACCAAAATTGTTAGCGTGAGCCTTTTTGCAGGATGACTTGCTAAGGCTACTTGGGAACCCTTAATTTGACCTAACAAAGGCACTTTATTAGAGTCCATTGAATATAAATGGCCAAAATTTTTAGTGAGGGGCAAGTCTAGTGCTTTAGCCATGAAAGACGGCATGATGTTGTCTGAAGCGCTAGAGTCAATAATGCAGTTGCTAATCTTATGACCATGAATGAATAATGACATATAGAATGGCTGAGGCTTGGAAAGTGATTGAGAAATTTCAGTTAAGATCTCTCTTTGGGGCTATGGTTCAACATTTTCAGGTTGAATTAGTGAGGTGGAGGAAGATGGTTGATCTGATTGTGCATTTACCTACTTTTCATTTGTCTTTTTTTTAAAACTTATTTCCTTTGACATAATTAACAAGTTTATCTAGTTCCCTAGGATTTAATTTGAGATAATTAGCCAAGGAAACTTGAATTTGAGAAGATTTAAAAAAATCAAGAATATCAAAATAGGGATCATCATCGAACCTTTTCCATATTGGAACCTCGGATGAATTTGAACTTTTTATCTTTGAAATGTTTGGAGTTTGATTCATAGGTTCATTCGCCTTGTTGACAGACGTTGGAGATGGTACAAAAAGATAGGATTTGTATCCTCGTTGGTTTCTCATTAATATTGAACATGAGGGCTCCTTCAAAGTCACCAAAATATCACCTCCCCTTTCTAAATCTGGTTCGTATTCAAGGTAATAACTTTCAGATTCACTAGGTAATTTTGGACTAGCCTCATCTTCATGAACCTCCTCCACTTTTTCTTTTTTATTATTTATCTCAACATATCTCACCATCTATGTACAAGTGTCTCCATCATGATCATCTATCAAATGGAATACACACATGTATTAGTTCTGGCACATGGGGTTCCTTCTATAGCTAGCCTCTATTTGTGATGACAATAATGTTAACTACCTCCCAGAAGTTCCAGAGGGTTGATTCTAAAATCTTCATGGGATGTCTTGATACAAAGCATTGGTTCTAGGAAGTTATGTCTTTAAGGTGATTGTTTCATTCAAAATCCTATGGACCATAAGATCAGATGAAGATGATGCTTTATAATGGGGAATTTGAACCTCTTTTCCCCACTTCCCTACACTAATTAGGTCATCCTCCAAATCAATTGCTTGAGTCTTGGTTGCATTCAAGTCTTCTGACCTACTTCTTCGGAGATGAAATCCAAGGTTAGGGAGAATATAATTTACAAAGAAACATTTATTATTCTCTAGGGGGGTCTCTTAGCTATATGAATTTTATGTAAAAGCTTATTGTATTTAGCTACATAATCTTGAATTGCTTGATGTATTTATTTTTTATTTGGGTCAACTGGGCTAACAATGAGTGCTCATCATCAACACTCTTAAACCTATTTTCAAAGGCCATTTTTATATCATCCCAACTTGTTATAGAGGCTAATAGGAGGTGACTATACTATTCTTCAACACCTTCTAAAATTTTTTTCACAAAGATCCTCACGACAACGTCCTCATGTTGTATTTCTAAGATACCACTAGCCACATTGAAGGCATTCAAATGTTCATCAACTGAAACCTTCCCATCTTCGGTAAATATTGGTAAGAAATATTGAGCACCCTTAGGTAGAGAATTATGTGTGGGAAGATTCATAGGTCCTACAACGGCCCCCCAAGGATTAGTAGCCATTATGTTTAAAACATGAGGAAGATTAATGTTCACAAGAGTGGGTATCCCTGAAAGGAAAAGGGTGTGAAATGATGTTGAGGCTATGGATATCTAAGTTAGTTTAGGCTTAATTTTATGTTTTTGAGGTAGGGTTAGATCAAGAGAACATGTAATTTGTTTAAGAGCTTCTAAGTCTAGATCTACTAAGCCCTTCTTCCCTTAGGACCTAGTAAAATGTTTGGAATCTAGTCTGAAATGAATGACAGGAAATGACTGAATTAATTACTTGGTCATTCTTGATCCTAAGGGGTTGAGGGGAAATTTTGTGCTATTTTTTAACTTCTCTTCTTCTCTACCTCTCAATAAGGAATTTGAAATTTTCTTCAATGTCTTCCTCTCTTTCAAGAACTAAGTTAGCCTTTCTATAATCATCAGGATTTCTTCTCAGGTGTGAGGCTACTATATTCAAATCATTGATGATATCCTCATGGGTTTCTTGAAAACCTAAATTTTGTTGTAGAACAAGGAAGAAATTTTCATGGGGTAAAACAATTTTTCTCCATAAATAGGCAACTAATATTTGTGTTCAAAAACAAGATTTGTCATGTCCCCAGCAGAGTCGCCAAAAATCTGTTAGTTAACGAATTTGTCCCCAGCCTTAATTAAATGCAATTAATTCAACTGGCTCTATAGAACCAAATCAAGAAGAAATATATTAATAATAGTTTAGATTTGTATTGATGATCATATCCCTCTACAGACATGTGAAACTCCCTCTATAATATTTTTCAGTAATCTCTTCAATTACTACATCAAGAAAATCGCATGAATAATACTTTTAACCCTAAAGTATCGAAGGCTTAAGAATTCAAACATAACAATGAAATCAATCTTATAAATACCACTTAAAATGTAAGTGTAAAGATCACACCAATATAATGATCCACATGATGCATAGAAAACACTCTACTAAAACATAACTTGAATTACTTCCACAATCAAATCAATACATAATTATATCATAATCACAAATGAACCCCAACTGAAGTTACATCCATGTACTCAAAATGAACACATTCAAAGCTATGATATATATTCAGATTAATCACCAGATCAAAAACATACTATAAACGATAAATTTCTTCACGTATCTATAAAACTACCAAAATAGCTTACTAACTATCTTAAAATCAAAATTTTTGTCAACCAATAGTGATTCATAATAAGCCATATAAATAGCCCATAGGTATATATGTTTTTGAGATAAGTTTTAAAACTAACTCCACCGAGGAGTGAAAATTAAAATATAGATTTCATTAAGAACAAATAAATGCAAAGAGAGAAAATAACCATAGATGGTTATTTAAAAATGATCATCACAGACCATGTTCAAGACTACGATAGGGTCGCGGCTGATGAGGGCTTGACCTGCTGCTTCCTCCATTCTAAGTGCTCAGTTGATAATTTAACCACCAGTTGTTGATTAGGAACCTTGATATGTGCAATTCTCTAATTCCACACCTTATTCTCCCTTTGAACCAATGAAACTTTATCCTTGTGCATATTTAAATGGTTGCGACAAGAAATCAACATGGACTCTATTTTAGCCACTTGAAAGAACTCTTCAGCCATTACTATTTTGGTTTCTTTTATTGCATGGATCCTTTCTCTGAAGGTATTTCTCATCTCTTCTAGCTTATTAACTATTTTCCCATCTTCTTTGAGAAATTGAACCTTAATGAACTCGAGATCATCATTCATTACACCAGCCAGGGAAATAAGCTCTTTCAATAGCTTAGCAAACTCTTCTATCCCCTATCTTATGAATGAATTCCTCCATTATAAATGCTCTTTTGATACAAATAGGATTTCATCATTAAATCCTGAAACAAGACTTTTGGAAAGAAACTTAATTATGCCATACCTTTTAACTTCAGCAATTTGAGCCATCATGATTGTCCATTGAGTTTTCACTTTGTCCCTCTTAGCTACTTCTGAATCAAGGTTATCCCTTGCAACAATAGATTCTTCATAGGTTTGGTCCAAAGAATCAATGTATCTGGTCCTTGTATTAAATACTGAATCTAACCAACTAGCACAGGCCTCAGTAATTGATCTATTGTGTAAATTATGCTCCTTGATTTATTGGTTATCTAGATATTTAAGATCAAACATTAGTGGAGGTTGTGATGTAGACATGAGATCAGGATGGTGAATGGAATGAATGAACTCTTCCATTTGTGTCAGAGCTAACTTCATTTATCTTTTGTCCTTCTCGTCCTTCCAGGTCCTTGTGATTATCTTCTTTGTGGAAGAATCTAAGTGTTTGTGATGCAGTGCAAGGTAGGAGAATCCCCAATGGAGATGTCCTAGCCCCCAGAAAATAACCACACAATAGAATATAATAACAATACAAAGATATAGATCCACACAATGCCAATACTCATAATGGAATCATCATATTTTCATCCAACATGCCCGGCTGTAAGGCCTTCCGGGTTACGGCCAAATACAATGCAATTACAATAGAAACTCCACAAGATCTCACAAGATCCAAACCAAACCCTAGCTAGCCCAGATCCACACACTGGTAGGAACACCCAAGGAAGATCTAAACTTGTGCTCGCAAGCCCACCAAGCAATCCCCTTGTTTCCCAAGCCGCGGCTACTAGATCTCCTCAAAAATCACTTCTCTACCTCTTCCTCTTCTCCAAGATGGATGAGTAATCCTAGCTAGTCCAGATCCACACACTGGTAGGAGCCCCCAAGGAAGATCTAAACTTGTGCTCGCAAGTCCACCAAGCAATCCCCTTGTCCCCCAAGCCGCAGCCACTAGCTCTTCTCAAAACTC
>MU226674.1:423538-436215 GCA_018584345.1 Thuja plicata
CTTAAATTTAGATCAAATCCTTCATGCTAGGATAGTATTGGTCACTGATTTGGAGCATATTTTGAGGGCTAAATATGCAACTAATCATACTCTTTCTAGTTAGAAGGCAATAGGCCGATATTAGTGGGTTTACATATTTTGACTAACCTTTCAAGCTAATGCAATGACCTATTGAGTGTTTGTGTCATTTTCAACAGGTACCCATTTACACACACACACTTGGATCTCCAAAGTAATGGCTAAGGCATTTGAATGCCAGATTTATGTCTTGCTGTAATATTTTGAGGGTCTTCCTATTTGAATTTTTTGACGAAATGAAAACTCATTAGTGCTCTTACTGTCTAGATTTTAAAAATATAAATTTTATAGTAATATGATAAATTTTACTATTTTTACAATATTTATTAATCAAAAGTGGTACCTAAACTTAAAATAGTAAGGTTCACTAAAACTTTAATAACTTTTTAGATTTTAGGTTTTTGAAAAAATTAATTATATGAGCCTAATCTACATAGAATTATCTTCAAAATAAAAATAAAAATATTCCAAAAAAAGTAAACTTTTCATCAAATTATGGTGGTCATACACGAGAGGTTTTGAAAATGTACTTTATAGTGAATTAAAAGTTAATAAAAATATATATATTCAATTAAAAAAAAGAAAAAATATTCTGACCAATCTTTGATGTGTTAGTTACCTTCCCCTAGAAGGAATTAGAAAAAATCATTTATTTACTTCAAAATAGGGTGGTCGTACACATGCAGGGTATGGTCCTGAAACATGCATTTTAAAAAAGAGGTTTTTAAACATGCCTACTAAAATATATTTTCTACCTTGTGTGTATTCAAATAAATAACATATTTGCAAAATAGACTCTGAGCACTACATTTTCTAATAGTGGTTTTTTTGAGATTCAATCTCTAAGTGCCTTAAATTTTGACATCAATTGAGAGAAAATTTGAAAAACATGGAAAACACTTTCACTTTTTTCCCAAAAGTGGGACTCAACTTCTTGCAACCACCCATATTATCATCCTCATTTTTGTTCCAATCTATTTTTGGTATAGGTTCACACTGTACTCTGTTTCAGAATTCTAAGTCTGATACTTGTTCTTCGTCGTCTTCCTCAACACCTTGGATATAAAGGGGAATTCTCATACTTACAATTTTCATTAGAGTGAAACAAGAGCATAGTCTTTTATGCACTTCAAACTCATCTTTGCAGTCCTTCCAATAATCTTCTAGCTGAGAAATATGGGTAAAACCCTATGTCATTCCAAAGTAATATTGTTCAAATTTTTTTCTATCAAAATTGAGACAAGAAAAATAAATTATAAATTTTAATTTTTTAATCTCCATCTGCAAATTAAGGGTATCTAAACTTGTCTTACAACAATAATATCCAAGATCTACAGGAAAATTTATCCCCAAAAGATTCTTCCTTTTGAGCTTTTGTGAATCATAGATAATTGTCTGCATATCTCTATAAGGACTAAGCTATCCAATAGGTACCTAGGCAATTTTAAGGGCTCACCTTTGAATCCTCCTACCCTTAAGTAAGTGAACCTGGGGAATTATATGAAAAATTTGTTTTAGGTATTAATTAACTGAACTGCTTCTTTGAATAACCTCTTATGCAATCTTCCTTGTATCTCAAAGACTAACTTGGCTAAGAAAACATCATTTACCCTGGTTAAATTCTCTCAACACCTCTGAATTTGCAAGAGAGTGTAGTAATCATAAATTTTCAATCCCGGAACCAAAGGCTCGTGTGGTAAGCCAGTCCAATTCCTAGAAAAATATAATAAATAGAAAAGAAAGGAAGACATGTAAAAGCTTCACATTCTCGCAAAATTTACCATTCCTTCATTTAATATTTCTATGATGAACTCACCCCAATCTAGAAATTTTTCTCCATTTGCCAAGACGTGAATGTAGAAAAACATCTATTCCTCCCAATGAAAAGTGGGTTGGTTTCCTTTTACTCTATTCAACAAAATCACCAAATCTCTAATATCTGGAATCAAATGGTCACAGGTGAGTGGTTTTGGAAGCTGGGAACCACTCCTTTTTTTTTTTGATAAAAATGAATAGGTTGTACCTATGGTCCATGCATCATATGGCTCTTTATCCAAATTCCCATAGCGGATATCATAGTTTCTGTATTTATTCTCACTAATATTTCACTAGGAAAAGTACAGATAAATATTTCATCTCTATCATATCAATTCATACATTCCAACACAAGTTCTGGACAAGGGGTTATAGTAGGAAAATTTGTATTCTTTATTAAACCATTATGAGTCATCATTTCTACAATTGAGCCTTCTTTAGGGTTTTTTAATCTCTTTAGAATTTCTTCCACAGTTACATAGAGAAGAATTATATCTCCCATCTCTTGAAGTGAGCTAATAATACTAGAGGAAGTTTCTAATTGGGTATGGAGGGTCTATTATTCTTCAGTTTACTAACCATTAAAATTCCATAACAATAAGATAATGTAATCTGAGTAGAAAATTGAGACTTACTATGCTTTCAACAGAATTCTTAAGCTAGCAGGATCAAAGTTTTAACAAACTCACCAGAATTCAACAAACTTGTCAATTTGTTGCACCATTGAAATTACCTCCTTTACTTTTTGCTCCATGGGGCTGAGATAAATTAACACTAATGAAAAATAAATAAAATATTTACTAAAAAAGAAAAAGATATTGCCTAGATTTTCAGCATGCTAGAGCATTCACAACCCCCGTATAAATTAATGATGAAATGATCTTGAGTCGGACATGTCATTAATTAACAGTCATTTCACACCATTTGAGCTCAAATATGTATGATTAGATTTCCAAAAGAAAATTTTTAAAATTTGAAGCCTCCAAAAATATTCTCCATCTGTACTGACTTACTTCTGTATATGAACACTTTTACTTCCAACTTCATATATGAAAATATCAAATTTCAAACTTTGAACTTTGAACTTAAAAGTTCAAAGTTGAAAGTTCTAATTGAATGAAATGAGCTTGACCAAAGACTTACCAAGAAATATGTGACAAATTCATTAATCACAAAGATGAATTTACTTATGCTTGCACTTTTTAATTTGAACATTGAACTTTGAAAGTTCAAAACAAAAGTTCAATCTGGAAGAGACTGCCTAAAGGATGACTTCGCAAAATGAAGATGCGATAGTATAAGTTGCGCAAGTGAAAATTGAACATGATATTTGAACTGAGACTTGGTTTAAATGAGAGGTTCAAATTGGGAGTTCAAATTGGAGGTTGAAATCGGGAAAGGACATTAGTCAAGAGAAAGAGGCATACAAATATACATTTGTAAAGGAAGAAAAATGATGATGATTTAGTTTTATTTAGTTTTATTAGGGTTTGACTATGTATTTCCCTAACCTTTACATTTAAATTGTGTTTTTATTGAAATGTGATTATGAGGAAGATAAGATGTTCCACCTTTATTCCCCAAATGCACAAATGAAGGATCCAAGTTGATCAATCCAAGAGAAGGATTAATGCACAAATGAATCAATCATTTGGAAATGAGAATTAAGAGAAGAGGATCTTAAATTCTGTTAATTGAATATATAGATATGATATATGAGAAATAATTAAAAAAATAGGAGAAATTTACTAACCTTAAAGAATTGAAGATCAAAGAATTCTATTTTCTGAGGTTTATACTCTATTTATGGAAAATATGAAGTATGATCCAGAACTGGAATGTAGAGACGATCAAAACCCATAAATATTTTTCTGATTTGACACCGTCTTATGAAAAAGGCTGACCTTGACCCACAAATGTCAACCCTAACCCAATAATGTTGACCTTGACCTACACAGGTCTGACAGAGAATCTTTTCATGGAGCCCGACAGAAAGCCAAAAAGGGTATCCAAAACTGAGTCCAATTCCACAGTCTTGAACCTGTACCTGCAAGAAAAAGAGGTTTTTTTTTGTTTTTTTTTTGGGGGGGAGGGGTTTGCCTTAGTCAAACCCCAATTTAGGAATTAACCTTGAAATCAATAAAGTATAGAATGATAGCAAGTAGTAGAATTGAATCTAACAATGAAGCTGTGATATTTAATAGATATGCAATTATAATTCAAATGTAAGCAAGTATGTAAATATGAAATCTTGGAATCAATAAAGACCATAAACCTTCATGATTGTATGCTTGGAATCCACCTTGAAGAAGAAATGAAAGAGTCTTGAGGATGCACAAAGGATTTTGAAGGAAGATGTAGACAGCTAAAATTGACCAGGTGTATCTCAAGTATTCCAAACTATAAATCTCAACTCAATGCTTCAAAATGTCATCTCAATGCAAAAAAAATGGATCAAATCAAATTAAAAGATCAAATAATTAAATTCTAAGCCTAAAGGGATTAATCAAATTATGCAATTGATTTTTCAATTGTATAGTTCAAATCAAAAAGATTAAATCCAACCCAATCACCCGTCCATGGCTAATTTAATTAAAAGATTGAGTTATTTAATTCCTAATATCTTTGAGACAACCAACCAATTTTTCCTCCATTTGAAAACACCTCGAAGCTTTTGAATTAACCAAAATTTGATCATGATCAACTCACTCTTCCCCCTACCCTTGGGAAAATTCTATAAATATAAGCCATTTCCTTTGTGTTTGGGATGCAAGGATTTTAAGAGCAAAAGCATCCTTACTATAGGCACATGGAGAGCATTTGAGATCATTGGAGAGCTTTTGAGAGAATTTTATTATTTGCATAACATTAAGTATATCATGTTTAGGAGCATTTGTTGTTTTCTAACATATCTTGGAGCATTTTGAACATTTTGAGCATTCTAAGCTAGATTGTAGCATTTGTTTATCATTCATATATCATTCTAGGATTTTCCTTAAGAGAGATTAAGCCTGAGATCTCTCTTAACAAAGCTTGGATAGAGAACCATGAGATGATATAGATTTTAGCTTCAATTCTTAGATTAATTTGAATTATCTTTCCATAGAATTGTTGTTCTCAATCTTAATTTCATGAAGGTGTATTTTCATACATACATAATGGCACCCACCGTGGGGCTCTAAGCCTCTTTATTAACATTTTTATCATAAGATTTGGTGTGTTTTCTTAGTTCTTTCTATCATTTTTGTAGAAAACAAGGGAAGAGCCGCGTATGCGATGCAAAGAGCCACCTATGAGCAATAAAATGCCACCTATGGAGCCTGATTCATCTCCATCTTTCATTCTGTAGCCACATCTTAGATAAAGTGGGCCGCCTGCTAGATAAAGTGTTCTACCTTCTAGATAAAGTGTACCACCTGAGATTTTTTAACAGCCGCTTACAAGAAATCTATGGCCGCCCTTTGCACTTTCTGTACAACCTGTTCATTTTATTTAGCCGCCTGTGATATTTTAAGAGCCGCATCTAAAGATTTAAAAGCCGCATATAAAGTTTTAATTTACACTTAAGAACATTTGATAGTTGCCCTTTAGCTGTTAAATGTCACGTAATTACTTTGCTTTAAATCAGATTTTGATTAATTTGTTCACTATTGTAACTCTCTATGTTTTTATGTCCTACAGATGAAAAATCACCCAAAGGTGCAGAAACCAGAGAAGCGGATCTCAAAGCCTAGCAAAGAGGTAAGAATCAAAACCAAGAATGATAAAGAAATACATACAACAAATTTGTTAGAGAGTTTATTTGAGGAAGAACACTTGTATGATCACTACATTAAGGTGTTTTTTGCTTACAAACAAAAATTTCCTACTCTCTAATTAATTTTTGTGCTAACTTCTTTAAAGATTTAATTGATAAACCTTTCACTAAAAGAGCTTTTAGGAGGTATTTTATCATTTGAGTTTTTTTTCAAGTTTCTTTCATTTTTCCCCGCTTTGTGCTGACTAACTTGTTGGAGGAGACAGAGTGGGATTAATCGCCACTAGGTGAGTAAAAAAATAAGCCAAAACACTCAAAAATGTGCCTAGCCTTGCTAGCTTCAAAATTAGGTACTTATCTAATCAAGCTTGCATTACCTAACTTGTGGCAATTCATTTGAATCTAGTATAAATAAGGACACCTTACTATTTTCTATTCAAATAAGACATTAGGTATATGCTCTCAACTTTTTGAAGTTGATCAAAAAGCCAAAAGTGTCATGTTTGGATGGTAAAAAGAAAGGAAAGGATTAATTGAACCACACATCTCATTTTTTTAAGAACCTCCTTGTCAAGAGGTTGAAAATGAACAAATCTGTTTGAGGTGTTTGGAACAAAAGAAAAACAATAGGGATATGCTCTTCACTCTTTGAGTGAATCAAATTCCCAAACTTGTTGGACTGAGTTCAATTCTTTCTTTTCATGAATATGCTAGCTAAATAGAGCTTTAAAGGGCCTGCCTCCCAAGAATTGCCTTACGAGGATGGTGAGAGGGAATGACCCAAAGTGGGAGATATTTTCATTTACCACAATATCATTTGACCCACTATAAATAATGCACTTTACCTTAATCAAAAAGTACTAAAACTTGTGCAAGCCATCCTCACTTCCTCTAGTAGTCCTTCGGGATTGCACAAAATTGTACTTTTGTGTATGTGGGAAGCCCTCAAAGGGGTAAAGGATCTTGTCAAGATTTAGACTAGAATAGTTTGAGAACCAATAAAGTAGCAGACTTACCTTTGTAGAGCCATGATTAAAAGCCAAATTTGTTGACGCTAAGGTAGATTGCTTGGAAGACATTCTTGTGCAAACCTGTTAAAACATCCAAGAACATACACTTCTAGTGTGGTTTTTAGGAAAATGGTACAATTTTGATGTGTGTGTTGAGCTTGTACTCTATTTTCACACAAGAATATTTTTTGATAAATCTAATCAAAGACTTTAAACTTTTAAACCCAGAAAATATCAATAAAATTGTTAAAATGAACTTTGATCAGTGAAGCGCCGTGTATCATCATTTTAGATCCGCTTACAAACAAAACTAGGCCACTTGTCAATCATAAAATGCCACTTGATAGAATTAAACAACCATGTATTCACTGGAAAAAGCCACATAAGAATATTTCAAAACCGCCTGTCAATAGAAAAACACCAGCTGTCAATTGCAGAGAGCCACGTACAGGTTTTCCAGTGATTGCATTTTAACATTTAAAGGCTGCCTACACACAGGTAAGATCTGCCTAGAGTTTTAAAAGGACAAATAGTGGGTATCTACCGAAGGATTGAAAATAAGAAATTTTAATTTTTGGATACCCTTTTGGATGTTCTACCAATGTGGATACCTAGCTTGATCATAATTCGTCATTATTGGGCATTTTGCAAATTTATACACAGATTGGTCATTTAAGTGAATTTGAAACCTAAGGTCTTCATTTGACATATGTTAATGCCAGTTTTTACTTGATCCCTTTACATCAAGACTACCCTACAACCAGACGAATCTTATCTGAGACAAGAGTGTCCCTTCCCAGGTAATCCTTTTTCCGCAAGACCCTTACACGAACCCATCAAGGAAACAGAATTGAGGATGTCTTTTCCATTTGGCCATATAGATCCCAATCAGATTAATCACGTGAACTAGGATATGAACAAACAAGGAAATGTTGATCCTAATAACAAGGGATCCAAAAACAATACCAACGGAGGGACAAACATGGATCCTAACAATCAAGGGATGAACAATACCAACAATGGGGGCAATATGGACCCTAATGATGAAGAGTTAACTGGTGAAAAGGTTAATGAGGCTATGCAAATCCCTTTCTTTATGAAACTCATGGAAAAGGTTTTGGAAAAAGACAAGGAGAAGTAGTTCCTAGACCTAGCACAAACGGGTTTCAAACTTCCACATGATTATGATGTCACTAAGCTCCAATGTGAAGAAGCTGAGGCTAACCCCATTGATATCATGAACAAACAATTCCATATTTTTTAGATACAATTGGACACATTAAAACAAAGTGGGGCTCCTAAACCTTTTTCTATTGAAGCCTTGTGTCCGTTTCCATTTTAAAAGTCTTTAGTCATGATGCCATTTCCAACAAATGCTATTTATCCAAAATATGATAAATATGAAGGAACATCTGATCCTCAAGATTACTTAAGGGAATTTTGTTCGCTAAGTCTAGAGTTCATGCATGACACAACTTACCTTATGAGGCTATTCCCTAGAATTTTGGGAGGTATGGCAATGGAGTGGTTTTCAAAGTTACCCTCCGGCATTAGAAACTTTGAGGAATTGGCCTCTAAATTTGTAACTCACTATTGTTATAACATCAAACACGAGGTTACAATGCTTAATCTATGCAATTCCAAACAAAGAGAAGGAGAGGGATTCCTACTTTTCCTACAATGATGGAGAGCGGTATTTTCTAGATACCCTTAAAGTGTACCCAAAAAGGAAAAGATGGATATTTTTGTGAATAGCTTGAATCATGAAATGAACTATCGATTAAGGCTAAAATGTCCTAGATCATTCCAAGACTTAATTGAGAACGGGGTGAAAATAGAGGAGGTATTGGTAAAAAGTGGAGAAATCAAACTCTACAAGGATAACAAGAATAACAACAACAATAATACCTCCAACACCAATCAAAATTGGAATAACAACAACAACAACAGTCAATTTTGGAAAAGGAATAACAACAATAAAGGAGTGGTTAATGATGGAGTGGTGGAGGCTAATAATTTAAAGGCTATCCCTTTCAATCTCACTCAAAACTCAGCTCAAGCCAATAATGTGAATCAAGCACCCAAAGTGCCCTTCAACAACAACACTAATAACAACTTTGGGAATAATCAAGGGGCTCCTAAGCCTAAACCGTTCTTTGCGCCTACACCCAAAAGGATATTCACTACTTTGGGTGAACCATTGGAAAATGCATTAAGGACACTTATTGCAAATAAACTTATTGATCTACAAAAGGCTCAACCATATGAACCTCATGTCAAATCCAACTGGTGGAATGAGAACAACCATTGTGACTATCATTGAAATAGGGGACATAAGACCAATGATTTCCTATGTCTCAAACACGTGGTACAAGATCTCATAGACAACGGTGTGATAAAGGTGGATGGACCTCAAACTAATGAAGATCACACAGCCTTTAAAACTCCTTTTTATAAGCATGAAAAGGGAGAATCTTCTAACTCGAACAATGGAGGAAACAATGCAAATAATGCAAAAGGTAGTCATAATGTTAACTTTTCTCATAATAATGACAATACCATCAATGTTGTTGTGGTTAAAGACCAACCTATTGAAGGGTCCACTAATTCCATCGCAAGGGGGAAAGCCTCAAAGGTTACCTTACAAGGGGGTACTCCTATTACTATTGGCCCTAAGACACCAACTATCTTGGCTAAACAAACACCACCCACTACAAGGCCTTATAGTTTGGTAGATCAATTACAAAAGAATCCAGCCCAAATATCAATTTTGGAGTTGTTAAAATTATCTCCTAATCACAAGGAGATTCTATAAAAATCCTTATGTGAGACCATGGTTCCTATAAACTTGGAGGAAGACAAATTTCAGAATATGGTAGGACACCTCATAGCCCCTCATTGTCTTTCCTTTTCAAAACAAGATGACATGTCTATCACACATACTCAAAACTTACCCTTGCATATAGAGGTATTGATCCAAAGACATAGGGTTAAGAGAGTTCTCATAGATGGTGGAGCTGGTCTAAATATTTACACTTTAAACCTTGTCAAGTCATTAGGGTTATCCAAGTCTTCCATTGTTCCAAAGAAGCAAATCACTATTAAGGCTTATGATGAAGAGGAAATATCTTCAAAGGGTATGATCATTCTACCAATTCAAGTGGGACCTATAAAAAAGGACACTATATGTCAGGTCCTTGACATGAAATTGACCTAAAACATCTTACTAGGAAGACCTTGGATACATGAGATGTAAGCGCTACCTTCTACATATCACCAATGTATAAAATTTCCATACCTGGGGGAGGAGATCACAATTGGAGGAGATTCAAACCCATTCCAATATTGTAATTCTTTAAAGCCAAGTCATGAATTGTATATTCCTCATAATAGGGAAAGAGTTATCTCTGATGTTACCATGGAAGAAGCCAAAGAGGAAAAATCAGAACCTACATCAAATGTCACATCTACTCCTAACCCTATTCAAACTAACTCAACTACATCGACTAAGGGAAAAGAAAATATGAGTAAAGAGGGTTCAAAGTTGAAGGATACTTCAGTTCAGACTTCAACATTAAGATTGGAATCTTCTAAACCCAATAAGGAAGAAAGAGAACAAACTAAGAAGGATCACTATGAAAAGATGAGTGACCTAATGCATCAATTTGAGAAACAATGTAAAATTAACTCAAAGGGCATAGGGGAATATTCCGTTTCCCTCTTTGATTTACCTACATCTCCAAGGACACATGGGAAATCATCCAAAGATCATCAACCTCATAAATAAAATTCCCATTTTGTGAGAGAATGTGACAAACAAGAAATAGACAAAGAAGATGATGAGGTATTACAATGGCTCTATAAAGAGGATGATAATTTAGATAATTCCAATGAAAGGGTGCAACATATCAATATCCAAACTGATAAATATGGAAAAGGATTTGATATCATGAAGAAAATGGGATATAAGGGAAGAGGACCCTTAGGAGTTTTCCATAGAGGGTTGTTATAATTTATTGAACCAGTTTGGAGAGCCAAAGAAGAGAAAGTCGGCATAGGCTTTCAACACAAAGGAGAAAGTTCAAGTCCCATGCATGATTTCCATGCACATATTCATATGGTAGGTTCTAAAAGTGAAGATGATTCTAGAGATTATGAGTTGGATTCCTTGTCCGAAGAATCTTGTCATGACATAGAGGTTGATACCATTCACACTTATGTAACTCCTCCTAAAGTTGAGAATGAAGAACATATGGCTCAAAGTTTGAATTCAACTCAAACATCAAGTGAGCCTCAACAAGTCAACATAGAGCAAGAACCTCCTTTCACTCAATGGGTAGGTGAACCTTGGGTACCTTTGTGGGTGGGAGATTCTAACCTATTGTTTAATCCACATGCTTTCTTTCCCACATAAATCTTAGAGGACTCTGATGAAGAGGATTTTGATCCTTCTTCCATGGACCATCTTGAAGAGGCACATGTCATAGACCATGATGATATAATGTATGAACCATCTAATGAAGTCATGTCCTTAACTCCTTTAAATGAAAGCCCATTCAATGAATCTTTGTCCTTAATGCATCCCAAACTTATCGATTGGGACCTGTCTAAGTCAAAGACTTACTCTACTTGCCAAATGACAATACAATGGCCCTATACCTCAATGCGGTCGAACCCAATTCTTCCACCAATGAATTCACTCTGAACATGATGATAAGGGTAGGTGTTCAACCTCTTAATCCAAAAAATTAAGAAAAAATATACAAAAAAATGAGAAGGTTTAGTGGTGAAAACCACCATGTGGCAGTGCTAGACCCAAAAAAAGTAAAAATAAAGGATGTTTCCAAAGGTGAAAACCCAACTATGGCAGCTAAGGGAGAGAGGTTGGACACCTTACCAAATAATGAAGATGAAAGATCACCTATACTTATTGAACCCAGAAAAAAGTTTAACATTGGAATAGAAAAGGATCCTAAATTCATTCACTTAGCAGCATCTTTGAGTCCTTTGGAGAGAGAAGAGTTCATTGCATTCTTTCAAGAAAAACAAATCAGCTTTGCATGGTCATATGCTAACATGCCCAGATTAGATCCAAGTTTCATAATGCATCGTTTAAATGTGAAACTAGGGGTTAAGCCCATAAATCAGAAGTTGCATAAAATGCATCCACATATAGCCCTATTAGTCATAGCTGAATTGGAGAAATTTCTCAAGGTGGGATTTATAAGAGTAATAGCATATGCCGAATGGATCTCCAATATTGTACCAGTTACCTAACATGATAAAACCATAAGAGTCTACACAAATTTTAGAGATTTAAACCTTGCTTATGCAAAAGATGACTTTCCCTTACCTAGCATTGATGCTATTGTGGATCTCACTGCGAGTCATTCTATGCTTTCACTTATGGATGGATTTAGTGGGTATAATCAAATTTGCATAGCACCTGAGGATCAAGAGAAGATAGCTTTAACGGGTAAAAGTACAGAACTGTGTCACACTTGGGGACCATTTGCCATATTTCGGCCAGACCTGTTTCGGCCAGACATGTTTCAGCCGGACATACGTGGCGCACACGGGGCGCCAAGTGGCGTCCACGTGGCAAAGGGGTTTCGGCCGAACCTCTTTCAGCCGAAACGGTTTCGGCCGGACCAGGTTCGACCGAAACCCTCAAAATCTATATAAACTCAAAAATCGGTTAGAGCGGCTCATTTGCACTGAGCGCCTTCCACGATTTGAGGAGCGGAATAGGAGTACTTCGGCCGAAAATAGGTAGGAATTTTTTTTTTGTTTTTTTTTAATGTTTTTTCAATGTTTTTTTATTTTGTCATGTTAAATTAATGTAATTATACTATTATTTGATGTTTTTTGTTTTTATTTTGTTATTTTAAATTTTGGAAAATATAAAATATTGTTTAATGTAGATTTAAATTTATTTTTTAGTTAGAATCATATGTTAGTTAGTTAGTTAATTAATTTAGTTTTATTACATGTTTCAAAACATTAGAAAAATGTTA
>MU226674.1:447998-464926 GCA_018584345.1 Thuja plicata
ATAAATTGCATTAACATCATTTGCATCCATTTATCTATGTCCTACTCTAAGACATTTGCATCCATAGCACAATAGAAATAAATGCATCATAGAAACATGTAGATATGCATAAAAGGAAATCTCATAAAATCATCAAAGGAGGAATCAAAGATCATCATAGATAAATGTCCATCATCAATGTCTATAACATAAAATAGTAAATCAAAGGTACATCAATACAATGGTCCATATATCAAAGTCCTAATAAAAAATACATATGATACATCATCAATGCTATATCTAGATATCATGGGTCCAAATCTGTCTCATGACCTAGTAGGGGCACCTAATCCATCTCCAGCTAAACCTATGCTTGAACCCCCTACACCATCAAGATCTCTATCACCTTCTCTATCCTGTGCACTAGGAGGTGCCTGACTCATGCTTGCACTGGCAGGTAATTGAGCCAGAGTAGCTAGAATCTGCTGCAACATAGTTGTAACTGATCCAATCTAGCTATCACTACAGTCATCCCTGCCTATAAACCCTAAACATCTTGCACTATATCATCTATAATGGGAGGAACTAGAGGTGCTTTTGATGTTATAGGAGCCTATAGTGCCTAAGGTGCTAAGGGTACCTGAGGTATCACCTATGCCATACTGACCTGTGGATCAACCTGTGGTCTCTGTCCCTGAACTGGAACCTGTCTAGCCACTTGGACATGTCTATGTCTGTGTCTGGCCCAATCTGCATCAACCCTCAAAGGAACCTAATCCTAAGCTACATGTGCTTGTTCTCGTCTCTTCCTAGGCTGCTTAAATCCACTGCCTTGGCCTCTCACATGACTGCCTCTCATCCAAGGTCTAGCTGCTCTCTGTACCCGAGGTGCCCTAAGTACCCTCTGAACTCTACACCTGCATGGTCTTCCACCATCATCCCCATCATCACCATCATCTCTGTCATCATCTAAGAGCTCATTAACATTAGGAATGGGCTCTGCTAGATCAGTAAAATGAACAAACTGATGACGCAAGAACCACTCATGATACTCAGCTGACATCCCTGCATCTACAACATGTGGCATCATATCCCATACCCCATACCTGAGCTGATCTATCTGCAAACAAGATGACTGGTAGTCAACCTATGCTCCCCACATTGATCTCTCAGCTTATAACTTGGCATAGAGTGCCATACCCTATGGCATATCCTGCACTTAGCCGAACTGTCAGAGTACTCTCCCAAAGAAAAATCTCTCAATGACCAAATGTGATTGGCCTATCATCCATCTAGGTGAAAACATATATGGTAACTCGTCATCATCATTCTGCCACCTCTCACACTATGTAAATGGCCTCCATACTACCTAATCAATATCATGAATGGTACATCTCCAAAAATCAATTTTACCTAGGCGATGCTGGACAACCATGCCATCATATAGAAATGCATAGGGATAACCACGAGCCCATACTCAAGCTAAAACTGGCCTTGTAATAGGCAGATGATCCCATGTCCATAACTGTAATAATACAAAACCTACAAAAATAGCTGCACTACGCCGATATACAATCTCATGAAGATCATGATATAACTAAGCCAATACACAAGAGCCCCAATCCAATCTCTGTGGATGTGCAATCAGGTCCTCTAAAATCTGGCCCCATCCGACCGCAAAACCATGACCTCTCCTATGTGGAAAAAGTAGTCCCCCAATCATAGCTCCTAATAACACTGGTAAAGTGGGAAATGAGGCAAACTATACCCAAGTAATGCAATCATCATCAATGGTGTTATCTCCAAACACTCATATGCATACACTACTATCATACACTGAATCATAATACACTCACTCTCCATGAGTCAGGATCCTCAATAATCTATACACATCCTCTGGTGTAATAGTCATCTCGCCCTGAGGTAAATGAAATGTGTTATGGTCAGAGTGCCATCACTCTGCCATAGCTATCAACAAACCTTAGTTCAACTTAAACAAGGGGAGATCTAATAGGAAACTAAGTCCACATGTCTCAATCGTAAGCCACTCAAGAGGCGTAAGCTCATCTACTAAATCAAAAATCCATAATGCTACACCCCATACCTGCAAATTGTGGTAATGTTCCTACATTTTGAAACAAAGTGCATCATGTTAGTCTTTCTCTTGGTGAACCATTCTAAGTCAATCACAAAATATTAAATCTATCTTTGCTCTAACTTGAGTGTATCAACGTATTGCTCCTAACCTCTATATCATGAGACATAAGGACAATTTGTAATCATTTTTAATCATATCTGAATGACCTATCAAACATTCATCATTACGAATTTTCTAATATCCTAAACACGATGTGAGATTCTAGACATACATTTTCTAGCTTGGAATCTAATCAGGTCATCTCGACGATCAATCACACTAAGTTCATCTATTTCCTATATCAAATTTCCAATTTTATGGTAGGTGGCACTTAACTTAGTGTACGTGGATTTTTAAGCCCCACGACTTTTAAAACCTTAAAAGTGGCTCTTTACCACTCGGAGACGGTGCTTAACTAATTAGGTGGTCTTTTACCGGCCTACGTAGCTTTTCAAAACTCCTACGCGGCCTTTAAAAACTAGGGTTTTTCAGGCGGTTCATTACTATTTGGGTGAAAATTTTATCCTAGCTCCTACGCGGCTTTTCATAGTGCAGATGTGGCTTTTCTATACCCTATGAGGCATTTTACCTATCGTACGCGGCATTTTGCTAAAATTTTCCTAGAAAGCAATAAAAACATGTATTAAATGTTATTTTAAGAGCAATAAATGCACTAAGAGAGTTCGAACCACTCACCGGAGGTGCGTAGTCAGGAGGTCTCTGATATCTGCATGCTCACTCAAACCTGTGCTCTCAAATGGGGACCACCATCAGTGTCACTTGTCAGAGGCTTAGAGCAAAATCTCAAAAGTAAAAAGTGAAAATGAATAGTAAATTTGGGTTTTTCAACCTATTTAAGCTATTTTAACCTATTTGATGAGATTTTTGACCCAGTCAAACCTAATCTGCATATTCTGCACATGGGGGCATTTGTTTGACATCTTTCCACCATCATTGATATTAGAAATGCCATCATCTTAGATCTCTTCTATCAGCTTCATTGCATCAACAAATTTTCCTTCCGATCAATATGCTTTAATTTCTGAGGGGGCATCATCATATCATCAAACTGGGATTCTGCATCATATCTTGTATCAAATCTGGGGAATTAAAATTTCAAACTTTATCAATAGGATTTCATATCAAGGTTTCATATTAGAGAATCATATCAGGATTTCATATCAGAAGTTTCATATCAAGGTTTCATATCAGAAGTTTCATATTAGGGTTTCATATCAGGGTTTCATATCAGGTTTTCATATCAGTCAATCAACTCATTAGCATCGAATCAATGATCAGGACAATCAAGCTTTCTTTGAATCAATGTGCTTCGCACATCAATTCAAAGAGGGGCATTTGTAGACAGCTAAAATTGACTAGGTGTATCTCAAGCATTCCAAACTATAAATCTCAGCTCAATGCTTCAAAATGTCATCTCAATGCAAAACAAATGGATCAAATCAAATGGAAAAAAATCAAATCAAATTAAAAGATCAAATAATCATGAAATCAAATAATTAAATTCTAAGCCTAAAGGGATTAATCAAATTATGCAATTGATTTTTCAATTGTATAGTTCAAATCAAAAAGATTAAATCCAACCCAATCACCCTTCCATGGCTAATTTAATTAAATGATTGAGTTATTTAATTCTTAATATCTTTGAGACAACCAACCAATTTTTCCTCCATTTGAAAACACCTCAAAGATTTTGACTTAACCAAACTTTGATCATGATCAACTCACTCTACCCCTACCCTTGGGAAAATGCTATAAATACAAGTTATTTCCTTTGTTTTTGGGATCCAAGAATTTTAAGAGAAAAAGCATCGTTACTATAGGCACATGGAGAACATTTAAGAGTATTGGAGAGATTTTGAGAGAATTTCAACATTTGCATAACATTTAGTATATCATATTTAGGAGAATTTGTTGTTTTCTAACATATCTTGGAGCATTTTGAACATTTTGAGAATTCTAAGCTAGATTGTAGCATTTGTTTATCATTCATATCTCATTCTAGGATTGTCCTTGAGAGAGATTAAGCCTGAGAGCTCTCTTAACAAAACTTGGATAGAGAACGATGAGATGATATAGATTTTAGCTTCAATTCTTAGATTAATTTGTATTATCTTTCCATATAATTGTTGTTCTTAATATTAATTTCACGAAGGTGTATTTCTATACACACAGAAGATCGCACCACCATGATTGCTAGATCTAGGGCTTGAATGTTGAATCTTGAATGTTTGGACCTAATCCCTTCAAAGGCTTGAAAACTTGAATCCTTGATCTTCAATGGAGAACTTGAATGCTTGAGAAGAAGACTTGAACACTTTGGAAGATTGAGAATAATGGATGCTTGAATTTCCTTTGAATGCTTAATTGCCTTAGTGCTTGTTACTTTATCATGCTTAGAGAAAATGAGAGGAGAAGGCTCCCTTTTATATGAAACCAGGGCACAATCTTCTAAGGAGGCTAACATAGGAGAATTAAATTCCAATTAGACCCATTCCTCTAGAATAGGACCTATATTAAATATAATTTAGGATTTTCCACTTTGGAACCCAAAATAGCCGACTTGGAAGCGGGAAAATAAATTTTTGATGACCCCCGGCAGCTGACAACCTCCCATATTTGAAATGGGGACCCTGGTCAGGGTTGAGGCCGACCCTAACCTAGGTAAAGGTTGAGGTTGACCTTGATCTAGGTCAGGGTCAAGGTTGACCTTGACCCAGGGAGCCAGCACCCTTGGAAAACATGCCAGGTGGGGTAGAAGGTTCCCAGAGAGGCCCAATCAAGGTCCTAAACTGGCACAGAAGTAGGGGATGATGCAGAAATAGAGGGATAGTATGATGGAGGTAAAAAATCATCCCCAAAGGAGGGATAAACTTTCTTAACATGGAAGTTCTTCCATTTTAATATGATACATTAAGCCCCCACTTTAGCGAGAGTATGGAAATTGAACATGCTCACGGTAAAGTTAGAAGAAAGACACTTGTGGATTGAAACAAAGTAGAACATCACTAAGTCAAGGACATGAGTCTTTAGAGAAAGGATTCTAACTCAACATACATACATAAAGATATGGAAGATAAAGAGAAATCAATCATAGAAAATATACATGATTACATAAGTAAGACAAGAACAACACCATAGATAACATAGTCTCATGATCTAATCCTACTAGCATGAAAGTGAAAGAGAGAGAAGGGAAAGTGATTACCTCACCTAGTAAGATGCCCACCTCACCATGAATCACTAAGGAGGGAGAGCCCAATAGGTTCACCCAAAAACTATGCTTGTAATTGTAAATGCGTCTTTTGATGGCTTTTAAAAATATCCATAGATCTACATTCTTGTATCACTATGGAATATAAAATACGTGTCCATTAAGGATTTAGAAACTTATGTGTGTTACCATTCAAGGATTTAGCATATCATAAAAATAAAAAGGGTCCATATCTCTTTAGGATTTAGCAACTTATGTGCGTTACCTTAAAAGGATTTAGCAAAAATAGAAGTAAAAAGTAAAAATGCATGTCTCTTTAGGATTTAGCAACTTATGTGCATTACCTTTCAAGGATTTAGCATGCTGCAAAATGTAAATTAATGTAAAATATATTACAAGGGAGACCCTATATATCCCCCCCTCCTTATCATGACTACCTACTAGGTAGGATAAGGAAGAGGAAGAGGATACCTACTTCACACAGCAAGGAGATATCCAGCTTAACAACAATGTATACCATATTCTTAGCGAATAGCCTTGACCCTTACATCCAAGAACATAGATAATTGTGAAATGAATATGTCACTTATAGAAAAAGGATCCTCAAAAGGAAGAGATCTCATCAACAAGAGCCCTACCCTAGAGGAGTACTTAGGATAAAATGTCATCTTCTAAAGAAAAGAGGGAACAAAGATTCAATCAAAAAGGCCCTTGTAATCAAGAGGAAGAGGAAACTTTGGATGAAGGAAACAAACTCAAACCCAAAGCAAGAGCAATAGTTTATCAAAAACATAGTTTAAAAAATAAAGAAGAGGTGATGACCTAGGACAATCACCTCTCATATAAGGAGGTATAAATAGTCAAAACACAAATCTTTATAAAGAAATAATGTTGTAAGATAAACACACACCAATAAGCTAAGGAAAGTAGCTCCTTAGATAGAGGAAGAAAAGAACATACCTTGCCCCCCAGGTGTGAAGGCAAGGGATATATCAAATTATATCAAGAGATTTTATAGAAAAGAGATATTGTTACAAAACAAATGTTTTGGAAAAGATATCATGGATGATTTATAGGGATAGAATATAGAAAGAATAACCAATTAAACTCAACACAAAAGATATGCTAAGATTAAAATGGATCCTAGAAGACTGGAATAAGATTCCTCTTGGCCCCCAGTGAATAGACAAGAGGAGAAATGAAATATAACTAGTAGAAGAATGAGGGGAATGCCCTATATCAAAATTATGAAGAAATTGTAATACTGCATGGGAATGAGATAAAATTCCCAAAGTAGCTCTTTCTATAACATATAGCGTGTAATGCACACAATCAAAAAGTAAATGTTTATAACTATAATTAAAAGGACATTTATATTTAGAGAGAGCATTTCTCGGAATGGGTTTGAAGATTTCTTTCTTGGAATTCATTAACTGGACATACACCTTTTTAGCCACATCTTGAGGAGTATCAAGGTGGTCTAAGGTAGGTGTTGGAAGAAGAATATGAAGAGGAGGATGATAGTTAAGATCAGCTACCTCAAATTGAGAAGACGGGAAGCCTATACCATGCATATTTTGTTTAGGAGACACATGAATTGGATTTTTAATGCCATGTTCATTAACACCGAGCCCTAAACCCTTATAACCTTGTTAATCAACCATAGTGTATCCGATAGTGTATCTATCTTGCAAAGATTCTATAGGAGGTGATTGATTATTGTGTTCATGAGAAAATGTTGTGTAAGGTGGAATGATAGTTTTAGGAGAGGTTTCTTGGGATTTTATCTTAATAGCATCATGGATCGGATAAAAAGGAGAAGGTAAATCTAGGAATTCCTTCACATCCTCATCTTGTACCATAGTTTGAGCCTTAACAAAAGTGTGAGAAGAACTAGGGTTGGAAGATGGAAGAATAGGAGTAGGAGTATTAGGAATTGGATTAGGAAGGTTAGGAGGAAGATTAGGAAGATTAGGCAATGATGTATCATCTAAAAAAAAATTCACATATTCCAAAAGAGTAATGAGTCTATTACACACATCCCTAATAGAATTTTTAAAAGTAGGGAGACTAGTATTGGTCAATCTCATAATCGCATAAGCAAGCACACCATGAAGAGTGATGAATGTATTAAAATGGAGAATAGTCTCATACACATCATAAGTACTATAAATAGATGCTAAGAGAAGAATAATCAGAAAAATATCCATACACCAAAAGATCTTCATAATGAATGAAATGCAAGAAGTGTTTTTGTATATTTGTGGATATTTAAATTTATTTTTTATTTATAAATGAAAATTTTAATCTAAGATGTGAATCTAACACCAAAGAGAAGGAGTTGTCTATTGTGGGTTCACCAAAATGTAAAGAAAGAAAAATGATGATGCTTTAGTTTTATTTAGTTTTATTGGGGTTTGATTGTGTATTTCCCTAACCTTTACATTTAAATTGTGTTTGTATTGAAATGTGATTCTGAGGAAGATAATATGTTCTACCTTTATTCCCCAAATGCACAAATGAAGGATCCAAGTCGATCAATCCAAGAGAAGAATTAATGCACAAATGAATCAATCATTTGGAAATGAGAATAAAGAGAAGAGGATCTTAAATTGTGTTAATTGAATATATAGATATGATATATGATAGTAATTAAAGAAATAGGAGAAATATACTAACCTTAAAGAATTGTAGATCAAAGAATGCTATTTTCTGAGGTCTGTGCTCTATTTCTGGAAAATTAGAAGTATGATCCAGAACCAAAATGCAAAGATGAACAAAACCCAGAAATATTTTTCCAATCCAACATCATCTTATGAAAAAGATCAACCTTGACCCACAAATGTCAACCCTGGCCCAATAATGTCAACCTTGACCTGCACAAGTCCGACAGAGAATCTATTCACGGAGCCCGACAGAAAGTCAAAAAGGGTATCTAGATCTAAGTCCAAATCCACAGTCCTGAACCTGTACCTACAAGAAAAAGAGGTTTTTTTGTTGGGGGGGAGGGGTTTTCCTTAATCAAAACCTGATTTAGGAATTAACCTTGAAATTGATAAAGTATAGAATGCTAGCAAGTAGTAGAATTGAATGTAACAATGAAGCTATGATATTTAATAGATAGGCAATTGTAATTCAAATGTAAGCAAGTATGTAAATATGAAAGCTTGGACTCAATAAAGACCATAAATATTCATGATTGTATGCTTGGAATCCACCTTGAAGAAGTAATGAAAGAGTCTTGAGGATGCACCAAGGATCTTGAAGGAAGATCACACCACCATGATGGCTAGATCTAGGGTTTGAATGTTGAATATTAAATGTTTGAACCTAATCCCTTCAAAGGCTTGAAAACTTGAATCCTTGATCTTCAATGGAGAACTTGAATTCTTGAGAAGAAGACTTCAAAACTTTGGAAGCTTGAGAATAATGTATTCTTGAATGTCCTTTGAATGCTTAATTTCCTTAGCACTTGTTACTTGATCATGCTTAGAGAAAATGAGAGGAGAAGGCTCCTTTTTATATGAAACTAGAGCAAAATCTTCTAAGGAGGCCAATATAGGAGAATTAAATTCAAATTAGACCCATGCCCCATAGAATAGTACCTATATTAAATATAATTTAAGATTTTCCACTTCAGAACCCAAAATAGCTGACCCGAAAGCGGGAAAATGAATTTTGGATGACACCCGACAGCGAACAAGCTCCCAGATTTGAAAGGGGGACCCTGCTCAGGGTTGAGGTCGACCCTAACCTCAGTCAAGGTCAAGGTCAACCTTGACCTAGGGGGCCAGAACCCCTGTAAAACATGCCAGGTGGGGTAGAAGGTGCCTAGAGAGGCCCAATCAGGGTCCTAAACCAGCATAGATGCAGGAATAGAGGGATAGTATGATGGAGGTCAAAAGCATCCCCAAAGGAGGGATAAATGTTCTTAACATGGAAGTGCTTCCATTTTAAGATGATACAACATTTTAACACCAACAAGAATTAGGGGTAATATGTGTGTGTGTGTGTGTGTGTGTGTGTGTGTGTGTGTGTGTGTGTGTGTGTGGAAACAATTGTTGTTTTGTCATTGATGTCAAACATTAATTGGTGAGACTATTGCTATATGTTTGAGTACCATATCTATTGATTGATATAGAAGATTTGAAGGAAATGATAAAAAGAAGACCAAGTGAAATGGTTGAGTTATGGGAAATCACAAGGGTATTTGATCAGTTGGCACATTGGTAAAGTAATGTGTTGTGTATCTTTTGATGACAGTTTTTTGAGAATAGTTTATGTCAAGCGAAGTCTGTGATGACCGAGCGCCAGTAAATTACTGAGAAAACTAGTGATGACCAAGCAAAAGAACACAATGTTGGCCGAGAAGCATTATTTTGGTAATTGTTGAGATTTGAGATCTCTGACTGACATAGTTGATTTTATTGGGATATGTAAAATTAATTAAGGATAAGCATGATTGGTCCAAACTATTTAAATGCATGGGTAACCGTAATTAATGCATGGATCAAAGATTTAATTAGTGATTTCTTTGGAGAAGTAAATTAAATCTAAAGATGGAAAGATCCATTGGATCTAACCTAACCTAAGATCCACAATCTTGATTAAGCAGAAAAATATTTATCTAGCCTAGATGAAGAGGTATAAGATAACCTCAAGGTATTATTCATGATGGGGTTGTAAGAAGTGTATGCAAGAGGATTGCATAGGTAATTGACTGATTGGCATGATCTAGCAGAGAAGGTTGGACAGAGAAGTAGAGAGCTATGAGAGTGATTGCTTGATGGATTTCCAAGAAGATCTAAAGATTGAAAAGAGAATAGAGCCCACTCAGTGAATTAGCATTAAAGTTGAAATGGATCTGGATTTGTAAAGTAATTTGTATGTATCAGATCACACATGCTGATTACTTTTTAACCATTGTATCAGTCAAAATCCTTTAACCAAGTTGACCTAATAGTCATTGTGTAAATCCTTTGAGCAAGGTGACATTTAGGTGGAATGTTCTAAGTCCTCTAACAAGGCCACTCCTGATAGGGTGATTAAATCCTTTAACCAGGTCACATTTAGCAATGTGTTTTGTAACCTTTAACAGGGTTGGCTCCTAACAAAGCTCACTTCAGAAGAGTGAAAAATTTATAGCATGTTATTGGTCATTTTTCCCAAATTGGGTTTCCACGTTAAATACTGGTGTCAACTTGTGTGAATGTTTAAGTTGTGTTTTATTATTAAGTTTCTACAAGCTAATTACATTTGAAGTACAGTAAAAATACATATGTATGTTGTTGATTTATTCTATTGCTATCGAGCATATCTAAGTTGTTCAAAGTGGTATAAATTTTAATTTGGTACATCTATACCTAAGGATAACTAATTCACCCCCTCTCAGTTATTCTAAATTCATTCTAATAATTGGTATCAGAGATTTGGTCTCTTGAAAAAAGTTTGAAGGTACTTGGAGAAAAATATCAAGATGTATAAAAAGGAGGTACCAAAGTTGAACAAAGATAATTTCCCAGAATGGAAGAGTTTGATGAAATTGCATCTAGATGGTATTGGTGATTCTACTAAGAACTATGTTGAACATAATTATGTAGCCCCCATTGCACCTGCCATAGCTACAGAGTTAAGAGAAAAGCAGGAACACAATCAAGCAATGTTGGAGATTGCATCATCTTTGAACTATCATGAGTTTGAAGACATAAAGAACTATAAAAATGCAAAGAAGATGTGGGATGCTCTTGCAACCATAGATGGAGGTGATACAAATGTACTGAGAGCCAAATCTGAAAGTTTAAGAGGTAAGTTTGATGAAATGAAAATGCAAGAAGGAGAAAATATAGTTCAATATTATGGTAGGATAAATGAAGGTGTAAATGGTAGTAGAGGAGCTAAGGGAACCATTGATGATAACATCATTATGAGAAAGGTACTGAGAAAACTTCTTCCTATATATGCTATTAGAGTCTCTACAATTCAAGAGTTAAGATGTACTCCTAATAGTAATTTAACTTTGGAAGGTCTGGTAGGAAGACTTACTGGATTTGAGATGTCAGATTTTGATAATTACACTCCACAAGCTATTGAATCTGCATTCAGATCCCAGTTGGTCCTTAATAAATCAAAGAAAGGAAAGAAATGTATGAATAGTGATAGTGACACTATAGATGATGATCTAGAAGAACTTGATGCACTCATGGCAAAAAGACTGTCTAGAGGAAAAGGAAAATTCAAAATTAAACTTCCTATCATTTGTTTTTCATGTAACAAAGTTGGTCATATTTCTGCAAGATGTCCTGATAAGAATGATAAATATGAGAGAAGGGACAACAAGTCTAAAGATAGAAAGGATGACTGAGACTTCAGAAAGTATAAAGATTACAAAGAAAAAGGTAATAAATCTTGTTATATAGCTGAAGAAGCTTTTGACAGTGAATCTAACAATACTGATGAAAATGATATAGAGGTTGTATATGTTTCTATGAAAGATGATTCTAATGATGATGAGAAAACTACAATAATTTCTTATCTGAGTAAAGGTGACCGTTAGATTATTTATAGTGGTTGTTCACAACACATGACTAGTGATAAAGATAAATTTGAAACCATAGATCAGTGTAAAGGTGGTTATGTTAAATTTGGTAATGATGCACCATGTCTTGTTAAGGGGAAGGGATCAATTAACTTGACTGACAAGATCATATGTGACAATGTATATTGGGTTGATGATCTTAATCATAATTTATTGAGTGTTGCACAAATGAATACTTCTGGTTATAGAGTTGAATTCCATCACAAGAAGGCAAAGATCTATGATGCCACTAGAGAATTAGTTGGAAGTGGAGAACAAACAAAAGGTAACTTGTTCTATCTGGACTTAGTTGATGAGACATACTTGTTTGCACAATATAATGATGTTTGGTTATGGCATAAAAGGTTGTGTCATGTAAACTTTGATAACATGGTAAGCATAAGAAAATAAAAAAAATTTAGAGGGATGCCTAAGTTTAAGAAACTTGAAAATGCAATGTGTAAACAATGTCAATTAGGAAAAATGACTAAATCTAGTTTCAAAAGAAAGAGTCATACTTCTGAGGGAATTTTAGAATTGGTTCATACTGATCTTTGTGCTACTATTGGTGAGAAAAGTAACTATGGAGATAGATACTTTATTCTATTTGTTGATAATTACTCAAGAATGATGACTGTTATATTTCTTAAAGAAAAATTTGATGCATTCCAGTTATTTAAGTGGTACTTGGCAAAAGTTGAAAAGGAGATAGGTAAAAGCCTGAAATGTTTAAGATCTGACAGAGGAGGTGAGTTTATTTCTAATGATTTTAACAGGTTCTATAATGATCAAGGGATAAAAAGAAAGATGTCCACACCTAAGACACCACCATAGAATGGTATTGCTGAGAGAAGAAATGGATCTATCATGGATTGTGCTAGAACACTAATGATGGAGAAAAATGTTGCATAGAAATATTGGAGAGAAGCCATAAGTACAATAGTTTATACCCTCAATAGAGTAAAAGTCAAGAAAGGTACTAATGCTACACCTTATGATCTATGGTATGGATATGCACCTAATGTAAGATATTTCAAAGTTTTTGGAAGCAAGTATTTCATACTGAAGGATAACAGAAATGGAAAACTTGATGCTAAAGGTGAAGTAGGCATATTTCTTGGTTATTCAACTAAAATTAAAGCTTACAAGTGTTTGAATTCTAACACTAACAAAATTGTGGAAAGTGAAAATGTTATAATTGATGAGTATGTAGAAAGAAATGAAGCCGAAAGCATAGAGGAACCTGAAAGTTACAAATCATTCATCTATATGGATGGGGAATATTCTAGTGAATTACCTAAACCTAAGAAAGAGGTTGCCGAGCAACAAATAGCACCTATCGAGTCACAGAATGAAGCTAGCAGGCAACATGAGGTAATTTTCGAGCTATCTAATGGAGACACCAACTCACAGAATCAACTTGAATTGAACGTGAATGATCAACTTGAAGCAGAAAAAGAACCTTCTCTAGAAAAGTATGTAAGGAGGCACCATAAACTTGATCAAATCATAGGATCAAAGAATTATGCAATTATGACAAGAAGTAAGTTGAGAGAGGATACATGCTTATTATGTGATTTTGAGCCTAAAACAGTAAAATATGCCTTAGACAATGAAGATTGGATATAAGCCATGAATGAAGAAATTGAATAGAGTGAGAAGAATAAGACTCAGAAACTTTTACCTAGGTCAAATGGAAAGAATGTAATTAGTACTAAGTGGGTATTGAGAAATAAGTTAAATGAACATGGAGAGGTAACAAGAAACAAAGATAGACATGTATGCAAGGGTTATGCACAAGAGGAAGGAATTGATTATGGAGAAACATTCACCCCAGTTGTAAGATTGGAAGGAGTAAGAACATTACTTGTATATGCAACCTACAAAGGTTTTAAAGTCTATCAAATGGATGTAAAGTCAACATTTCTAAATGGGATATTAGAAGAAGAAGTATACATTGAACAATTTGATGGATTTGTTGACCCAAGCAAGAAGAACATGGTTTGTAGATTACACAAGGCACTATATGGACTAAAGAAAGCACCAAGAGCATGGTATGAGATATTTCATAATTATCTGCTAAAGATTGGATTTGCAAGAACCAATGACAACAACAAATTGTATTTGAAGATAGAGCAAAACAAAGGTACTTTATTGGCTGAAATTTTTGTTGATGATATTATATTTAGTGGACAAGATGTGTTATGTCAAGCATTTGCAAAGGAGATGCAAACTAAATTTGAGATGTCTATGTTTAGTGAGATAAAAAAATTTGTTGGCTTACAAATATATCAGATGAAGAATGGTATCTATATTACACAATCAAAATATGTCAAGGAGATACTAAAAATGTTTGGAATGAAAGATTCAAAACCAGTGAGTACACCCATGGCTACTGAACAAAAGTTAACAAAAAATGATGATATAGAAGAAGTGAATCAAACCCTTTACAGATCAATGATTGGAAAGCTATAATATGTTGTGCACAACAGACTTTATATTGCACTAGCTGTTGGAATTGTTGCAATATTTTCTACCAATCCCAAGGAAACTCATATGATGGTAGTAAAAATTATTCTGAGATATTTGAAAGGAACAGATGACTATGGTATGTATTACAAAAATAATGACAAGTTTTAACTTAGAGTCTATACTAATTCTGATTGGGCTGGAAATGTGGATGACATGTAAAGCACCATAGGCAGAGCATTTCTTTTAGGAAAAATATTAGTTTCATGGACAAGAAAGAAAAAAAATTGCACCTCACAATCTATAGCTCAAGCCGAGTATCTAGCAGCAGCAGTTAATTGTTCTAATATTGTGTGGTTGAAGATACTACTAAAAGGTATGAAAGGAGAGATCACAGAACTAGTTGTCATATATTGTGATAACACTAGTGCCATTAATATTTTTAAGAACCCTATGATGCACTCTAAAACAAAGCATATAGCTATCAAGTATCATTACTTGAGGGAGCTAGTTCAGAAGAAGGATGTGAGACTGGAATATGTGAATACTAAGGAGCCATTAGCAGACATATTTACAAAGGCACTACCCAAGGATGCTCATGAGTATCTGTGAGCTAAATTATGGGTGATTCCCTTAACTAAGGCTAATTAGTTTAGAATGATATTGTTGCATCAAATTTTATATTCATAATATTTTTCACATTGATGCACAAGAAGTCACACTTTAGGATGCTACCTAAAGTTGTGAAAAATAGAAAAGCATAGAAAAGAGGATCAGTCATAAGCAAGATGACAGGAACAACATGATACAAAGTTTAGAACAGAAGAATCTGCATGATGAAGATGTCAACATCTTTGGTATTATTGTCAAAGGGGGAGAAGTTTACTAAAAGAGGGGGAGTTTACTATACTTAGAGATACTGAAAGAGGGAGTCTATAGATGAACATGAAAAGACACAGAAAGATTTCAGTGTGATTACAAACATATAAGGAAAAATGTTTTACAAGATGGGAATCAGAATGAAGCTAAAGACATTAATGAAGATTTTTTCATATCAAGGAACACAAGCAGATTTTTTGGATTGTATGGTAACTATTATTGGAAAATTATTGTTTTAAAGTTTAGTGTTTCCATCAATACCAAAGAGGGAGATTGTTGGAAAGATACAATGGAAATAATTTTTTTTTTGTCATTGATGTCAAACCTTAATTAGTGAGACTATTGCTATCTATTTGAGTACCATATCTATTGATTGATGTAGAAGATTTGAAGGAAAGGATAACAAGAAGACCAAGTGAAATGGTTGAGTTATGGGAAATCACAAGGGTTTTTGATCATTTGGCACAATGTAAAAGTAATGTGTTGTTTATCTTTTCATGATAGTTTACTGAGAACAGTTTATGCCGAGCGAAGTCTGTGATGACCGAGCGCCACTAAATTGCTGAGGAAACCAGTGATGACCAAGCAGAAGAACACAATGTTGGCCCAACAATAGTATTTTGGTAATTGTTGAGATTTGAGATCTCTGGTTGACATAATTGATTTTATTGGGATATGTAAAGTTAATTAAGGATAAGAAAGATGGTCCACACTATTTAAATGCATGAGTAACTATAATTAATGCATGGATCAAAGATTTAATTAGTGATTGCTTTGGAGAAGTAAATTAAATGTAAAGATGGAAAGATCCGTTGGATCTAAGCTAACCAAGATCTACGATATTTATAAGCGGCAAAAGATTTTTTTGACCTAGATGAAGAGGTATAAGATAACCTCAAGAAGAAGTGTATGCAAGAGGATTGCATAGTTAATTGACTAACTGGCATGATCTAGTAGAGAAGGATGAACAGAGAATCAGAGAGATACAAGAGTTATTGCTTGACATATTTCCAATAAGATCTGATGATTGAAAAGAGAATGGAGGCCACTAGTGAATTAGCATTAAAGCTGAATTGGATCTGGATTTGTAAAGTAAGTTGTATGTATCATATCACACCTGCTGATTAATTTTTAACCATTGTATCAGTCAAAATGTTTTAACCATGTTGACCTAACATTCATTGTGTAAATCCTTTGAGCAAGGTGACATTCAGGTGGAAAGTTCTAAGTCCTCTAACAAGGCCACTCCTAATAGGGTGATTAAATCCTTTAACCAGGTCACATTTAGCAATGTGTTTTGTAACCTTTAACAGGGTTGGCTCCTAACAGAGCTCACTTCAGAAGAGTGAAAACTTAATAGCATGTTTTTGGTCATTTTTCCCAAATTGGGTTTCCACGTTAAATAATGGTGTCAACTTGTGTGAATGTTTATGCTGTGTTTTACTGTTAAGTTTCTACAAGTTGATTACATTTGAACAGTAAAATTGCATATGTATGTTGTTGATTTATGCTATTGCTGTCAAGAAGATATGAGTTGTTCAAATTTGTATAAAGTTTAATTTGGTACATCTAGACCTAAGGATAACTGATTCACCCCCCTCTCAGTTATTCTAAATTCATTCTAACAATATATATATATATATATATATATATATATA
>MU226674.1:465512-489140 GCA_018584345.1 Thuja plicata
TGATAGTGAGTCATGCAATGAGAATTGTAATATTCTATAACTAGTTATACAATATTTAGAGCTAACCCTCTTCATGGTTTTTTTCATTTGGTTTTTCCATGATAAACATCTAGTGTCATATAGTGCTCATGTTGTTTATGTTTTAGTTATTTATTTATTTTTTACTTCAGTTAATGAAAAGTATAACTTGAGGTTTAATATTAAAATATTTAGGGAATACTAACGCACCCCCACCACCCCTCTCACTATTCCAATAATTGAAAAATTGGTATCAAAGTTGTGACTCCTTGGAGAAGTGATTATTTTCCTAAGGGAGATCTCACAAATATTAAACATATTTCAGCTATGGAGAACACTGAAAAAATTGACAGAGAATCACTAACTCTTCTTGATGATCTTGAGAATGTTGAATGTGAAAACATCAATATGAAAGAAAATATAATAGAAGAAAATGATTGCATCAAAAATTTGAGAGAACATATCAATAAGTTCAAAGAAAGACATAGGGAAGTGAGTAAGGAATTGAAGCAAGAAAATGAAATAATTGTTGATCTAAAATTGAGAGTTGAAGAATGCTTGAATGGAATAATCAAATAGAAGACAAAGATGTATGCAAAGATTGAACAAGAATTATTGAATATGAAGTCGAGAGACAAGATAAAGGAAAGTACTCTAAAACTTGATGAAATTATGGAAGCTCAAATAACTTTGGAAGCCAAAGGAGGACTAGGATTTTGTAATCAATGAATGTTTAGATCAGTGCACCAAAGGAAATGATAAAAAAAAGAAAGTTGAAGTAGGATAAGAAATTGAAGAAACAACACAAGGAAAATAGATCCTAAATTGGATGAACTTGGCAAGGAAACCTCGGGTGAGACAACCTATTTCTCAAAGGTACCCTTATTTTAAGGGTTACTACTTTTTCTATAATAAGTTTGGACACAAGGTTGTATCTTGCAGAAGAAACTTAAATAAAAATGTTTAATGATCTATATGCAAGATATTTGTTCAATAAGCTACTAATTGTTGTGGGTCCAAAACACACGCCACATTTTTGCCAGTTGGCCTAATGGGGACCCCCCTTTTTTGTATATAGTGTTTTGTATTTTTGTAGTTTTTATAGTACAAATTTGTAGTTCATATCATAATAAGAGTCGTGGCTTAGAGTAGTTTCTTGTTTTCAATAACATGTTGCTAAAAAATGTATTTGCATATAGGATACAAAGATTTCAAATCCGCAACTAGTGAAAAGAACGTCGAAAAAGACAACAGGTCTTCCAATGAAGTGTCATTTCAAATGGATATCACACGTCCACTAAGATGGGAAATTTTTACATTGAGGTCACCTACATAGATGTAGGTCAGTCCATGTGCCATAGGAAAACAGCTTAATGGAATGGTTTCTGCAGTAAACAATAAGGAAGATATGCAACAAATATTCTACTTCAAGCAAAGTGTGAAGCAAATCATGAATGACATTGGAGAAGTTCATAAGTTTGAAGCACGTCTTTCCAGGTTTAGGGAGAGGTAACACGGGAAGCTGAATTTGCGGAGTTACTTAGTTTTGATGAAATCAAAGAGGTTACAAATAGATTATACAAAGCTCACCCTAGGATCGTACTAGAAAAGTCATTTTGGACTTAGCCATTGTTCAGTCATAAGATTTTAAGAGTTTTGGAGATCCCCAAAATCCTGAAATCCTGAACTCCAAAATCTTGAAACCCCTAAATCCTAAAATCCTGAAACCCCAAAACTCTAAAATCCTAAAATTCTAAAATCCTGATATTCCCAAAATCCCAAAATCCTGAAATCATGAAAAAGTTAATTTCCAAACTTAGTTAAATTTTGCAAAATGGATTTTTTTACACTTTTCCATTTTTTTGAATGGGTCATTTTTTTATACTTAGTAGTTTGGTTTTTCATCCTTTTAGGCTCCGAAATTCAAAAATTTTGGGGGTCCCAAATTTTTATTTCATATTTAGTCAAAACTACACTTAGAATTTTTTGGTGCAAAGGTCAGGGTCCAAATTCTAGGCCATTTCAACGTGATCACTTTTTTGCGTGAAAATAGAACTTTAGATTACATGGATCCACAACTGGAGTTTGTTTTGCAATGATTATGGGTCTTCTATCAGTTACCACCTCGAAGAGAACCTTAGATGAATATTCCATGGGAGAACTCACAAATCAAGAAGAAGACTCTAGTTACAAACAAGAAAACTCCAGCTCCTCTCCTTCTTCTTTCTTACGAGTTTGACCTGCTTTTTAGGGGAAAGCTAATTATAAGAAGATCACGGATCCATGCAAGTAGTTTAGTATCAATTTAGCAATTATTTTTTTTAACATTCATTAGTTTTAGTATGTTTTCATTATTTTTAGAGCCTCTAATGCCCTAGTTTGGAGGTTCATAGTTTGTAGATCAAAGAAGTTCTATATTTTGTAATCAAAAAAATGTAATACGGTTGGATACTTGATGCAATAAAGATCTACAATTGGTGCTTCATTCATGCTGTGATGTTTTTCTTCTATCTATACGAAATTGATGATTGTGCATATGCTTATTCATTCTTTTCAAAGAGCCAACTGTGTTTATTGTTTTTTGAATCTGCAAATTCTTTAAATTGGATATTATTAGTGTTCATATACCTTGTTGTGGAAAATGAATGGGAAAGATCATATTTTGTGCTGAATGATAAATCTATATCGTAATTTTGAAAATCTTGCATGTGTAAATATGTTTCCTCTCTAAACGATTTCATCCATTGGGTATATAATTGTGACATGGTCTGATTTATATCTAGTGGGTTTCTTCCAAATCTCTCTGTCATTCTATTCACAATGAAGGATAAACAATGGTTTATGTCCATTAGGATTTCATTTTCATCAATTTTCTTCATCCTTGTTACCCTTCTCTTTTAATTTTTTTTAATAAATCTGAAAGCAATCAGAACCATCTTTAGTTTTAAAACACCAATTTGCATCATTAGTAAAACTACGTTCTTTGATAAATCAAAAAATAACAAAAAAATTAGTAAATTTGTTTTGCAATTTGACATCTTGAAAGTACCAGAAAAGGCCTCTTTATGAACATTCACATTTATCTTCAACTAAGTTACCAAGCAGGTTGTGCCACAACCCCAAAGAACCTTGGAAATAACTTCATTATTCGTTCAAGAGAGGAAATTGAATCTCAAAATCCTAGCAATTGAATTGTGTAAAAATAACACTCAATAGAAGTGGCACTATAAGGAGGGCCGAATTAAGACTCAGTCTAAAAAAAACTTAGAAATCAAAGAATTGGTGGTATGCAAACCCTCCATCATCACACCAATAGAAGTGGCGCTAGAAGGAGAGCCAAAGACTAAAAAGCTGGATAACATTGGATCTTTCTCTCCAGAATGGTTTGAGTGAGTGCTTAGATCATCTCTAAAAAGAGGTGAGTTCCTTGAACTCACTCATCATCACAGAGCTCACAGTGACAAAAAATTCAAGAGAGAACCCCTCTCACCATCACGCTAATCCATAGAATCTTCTTGGACAACAATCACACATCACTGCGCCGACTATCCTCATAGCCATAAACCAAAATCAATACTTCCAAAATTAGAGATTTGGTTGTATGAAAACCCTCCATCATCACACCAAAAAAAGTGGTACTAGAAGGGGGGCCAAATAAAAATATTTCATGGTTATATGCACACTTGAAGGATCTAACGCTTTTTCTTAAAATTGAACATGAAGATATTGTTTACAATCTATTTGTAAAGACATTTAAAGGTGTAGCACTCCAATGGTATGTGAGTCTTTCACCCAATTCTATTTTCTCATGGGTTGAATTAAAGGATTTATTCTTAATTGAATTTGATCTCAATGTGAGTGCACAATATTCTGTATTCTATTTTTCTTCTGTAAGAAGGATGTCTCAAGAGTTTGTTGCCCAATTGAATCATTGATTCTTTCTCATGTATCAAAGGCTCCAAGATTCAAAAAGGATGGTGCATTATTTGAGGTTAAAGAACATTATTGATGGTGTTTGGATATCTCATTTTCAAGCACAATTAGATCTTTGGGTGAGACTAATACCATACATGATGCATTCAGCAAGGCTCTTTTGTTGGCACAATGTGGATGCAGTGTTACAAATGGTATGAATGGTCTACATGGAAGCTTCAATATGAAATTGATTGAATTTTGTCAATCATTACAACCCTACATCAATTCATTCAACACATCAAATTGGATGAAATCATCTCATGTGACCAATTATAGCCCACTTGATCTCCAAAATACACAATCAACCAATAGCAAGAATCAGATCAATCATTTTCAAGATTAGAGTTGGAGTAAAAATTCCCATGCTACAACCTTGGATGCAAGCATTTCATCTCCCAATTATGGTTATTTGACTATATTTTCATATTCTTGTCATACTCCAACACTTAATGCATTAATCCATGATGATTCTTCAAATGGAGAGCTTTATGGCCAGCCATATGAGCATCGTAAAAGGTGCAACAATGAAGATGAAATGGGTCTAAGAGTTTACATCAATCAAGAACTCAATTTACCAAATGATTTTTCTGGAAAAATCATTCATGAGGTATCAAGACATGATAAAAAAACCCAAGAGGATGAGATATATTTAATGCTTCCCCAGAATTATGGTCATGAACAATCAACAAGTTAGAAATATTAGACATCTTCACAAGGTAATTTTGATGACTCTTTTGAGGTTGAAAAAGGTTCAAAATTTGAAGATGAAGATACTCATAGTCTCTGTTGGGTAGATATTCCACTTGAGAGAAGTTGATTAAATGAGAGGTTGCAAGAATTGGGTATTCCTATGACATTATCATATTTTGCATGGATGGACAGATGTAGGATACAACTCACAAACCAACATTGTGACGTGGATTGCCTTATTTTCATTGGAAAGATGAAATTCTATTTGAAAGGGAAGATGGTTATTGAAGAGGTATTAATTCCTATAGTGGATCATTGGGATAATCAATCAAGGAGGGAAAAAGATGAATGTAATCAAACCCACGAGACTTTGGAAGATATTTTCTTTCCTGATGATGAAGTTAAAATAGTCATCATACAAAAGAATGATGGTGGGATAATTCAAAATGATGCCAAGAATGAAATTATAGACACATTTATAGATATCTTCATGACAAGTGAAAAATAAGGAGTCTATTCTCATGAAATCATGAGTGATGGTGCCCTTCTTTGTTTAAAAGCTACTCTTGATGAGAATCAAATGGGGGAGATACAAGAACTTCAAAAGGATGATCAACTGGTTGTCATAGGGTCTGCAACACTGACACATGGCCAACAATGTGGAGTGAAGGACATACAAATTGACAAACAAGATAAATCTCTGTCTCTATCATTCGATGAGGTAGATAAAGTGCTTGATCTTGTATCATGTTTTAACAAAGAAATGTCTATTTATGGGTATTCCATGCATACATCAGACCTGTAGTAGCCAATTCATGTAGATTTCATCAATTTGATCTACATGCAGAAGTATGTTTTCCCGACTTCATTCTAGCTTGGGAGATTACTTTAGAAGGAAAGAGCAATTTTGAGCATGTTTCTTTAAGTCTTGAGGGAGACAATGATCCAATTGATGATACTAATGATTCTTACAATTCAAAGGACATGTTTATGGTTGAATTTGTGATGATTTTTTATTTAAGACTAATGATGATTATAGAAAGGATCACATTCTTGATGTTTTACCTTTTAAACTTTGTTGTAATGACATGTATCATACATCACCAATGCCTACATATTTTTATGGTGTGCATGTACTTAATGAGGATGGAGTGGTGTACCCTAAGTTAATGCCTTTAGAAGAATAAATTAGGTGTGTGAGTATACTCCCATGGTTGAGAACTCACTAAATCGGGTGGTATCTTTCCATTACCCCTTATAGTTTGATAATTTCCAATTTAGATATGATGTAAAGGGTGAATATTATTTTGTGGATTAACCATGGTTATGGATATTTTTCACAACTTTTGATTTTGTATAATTTGTAACCAAAATTTGAACAAAACTTTTCTAAATTTTATTTTTCTGAGTACAAAGATTAGTTTGCATTCCTTAGAACTATACTGATGTAACTACAAGCCCTTCTCTATACCCTAATCTCAACTATGGTCCTTAATAGGCCTATTATCTAGCCTATTAGGGTTCTTCTCCAACAATAACTTATAAGGTTCCTCTTCTTATGAACCTTCTCTAATTCATCTTGAGTCCACCAATCAAGAAGATACAACATGCTTCACAAAGCCCCATGGAGGTCTCTTCATTCCTCCTTCACTATCTGACCCATAAGGTTCAAGATCATGAAAATATGGAGAGATAGGCTTAAAATTAGGTCAATTAGATCCAATCCAATGTTTACCCACACTTCTTGCAATGAAACTCTAATCGAGTTCAAGAATTTCCTTCAAAAACTCCCAAATAGGGCTACAAGCAATTAGGCCTATTTGGTAAATTTTTTGCTAATAACTTAAACACTTACAAACAAGTGCCAAAAAAAACTCCACTTATAGACACCCTTTATTGAACCCTTCAATATTTTACTATTTTCCACATTCCAAACTATACGTACAATAGGAAGCTATAATCATGCCTAAAATTTAGGGTTCCAAGGTATTATGACTGTCTGCATAGGGGTTTTTTTTCTCGGTGCTTAAAAATTTTCACCCAAACTTCTCCTTTGATTTAGGGCTTCTCCAAACATCACTTGACCTCTCCAAAATATAAATTTGAAGCATTCAATGCATTCCACCCACTGTAACTCACTTGCAATGCTCGGTAGTCCCTAGCCTTGCACCACAGGCTCGCCTAGGGCATCATTGTAAAAATGGAATAAAAGCTTCCCTGAGCCCCTCCTTCTACACACATATATTACAAGGAGTCAACTCACCCATTCCAAGAGGTTGTACAATTTCTATGGTGTAATGATGAGCTATGACTCCATTTTCATTGCCTATCTGGTTCAGACCAATCTGGTTCAGACCAATGACAACGCTTAAAACAAAATAATTTACAAAATTAACTAAGAACACTTCAAAATTATAATCTATTGCCACACAAAATTCCAAAATGGACTACTCTAACTTATTCAAAAATCACAGTAAGTAATCTAATCCATAAAAAATTCTCCAACCAAAGAAAAGCTTCAAATTACACAAAAAACTTGTCTCTCTTCAATTATCCTTCTTCCAAAATGTCATCCAACCTTTTGAATAGGTCTAGGGAGGCTTCATATAGTTGACCAAATCCCTATCTCAATAGTTTCAAACAGTTAAGAAACCACTTTTCTTTAAAATGCAATCATGCAACAAATGTTGTCAATGTTGTCATTGACAACATTGACAACTTTTACAACTTTTGGGTTTTGCTTACAAATGTGGTCACTATCACATGAAACTCAACCAAAAACCTATCTAGGGTAATTAAAACATCAAATAGGTCTCCCAAATACTCCCTTGTCCAATTTGACCCTCAAATGCATAAATGCAACTTTTGTCACTATGATTGACAATATTGACAACTTGGACAAACCTTGACACTTAGGTCCCAAATGACCTAATGAGACCTCCTAACCTATTACACCACACTTTAGGAACCCTAGTCCTATTATTTCACTAATGGCTTTGCTAAGACCACTACAAGCCAAAAATCACATAAGAAGCCCTAGGTTACCCTTTAGCCCTACCTAGGGGCTCCTGCACCATACTCCCCCATAAAGGAAAGTCATGTCACTCCTGTGGAAAAAATGTCTTCAGAGATGCCCACCTTCTTGAAATCTGTAGCTATAATCTATGTTACTTCTAATTTAGGCCTACTCTTCCACTTGGTAAGGTGCTCTATCTACACCTCATGCATTGTAGTCTTCTTAACTCTAGAATCCAAAACTTTGTCTGCTTCTAACTATGGCTTGGGAGGTAATAAAGTAGCTTCAACATCACTACTAACCCCTTGACTACTTTGACCTATCTCAGATATTGGCCCTTTGAGTTTGATCAAGTCTTGGACAATAAAAATAGGAGATATGCTTAAATTTATAGGTAAGTCTATTTTGTATGCATTAGCCCCATATTTGGCTATGATCTTACAAGATCCCACCCTCTTCATCTAAAGTTTAGTAGGCACACCTTTTTGCAATATAGATTTCTTCAAGTGAACCATCACATAATCACCCATCTCAAACTGAATATCCCTCCTCTTTACATCCACTTTAGCCTTCAAATTTTGTGTACTATCTTGTATTGTCTTCTTGACTTGATCATGGATCTCATTCATGGTTTGACTGAAGTCCTCAGCATGTCCACTCCTGTACTCCATGCCACCAAGATCCCTAAGCTCACACACACCCCTTGGGTGCATCCCATAAACCACCTCAAATGGACTTTTCCCTATTTTTATGTTCTTTCTATCATTGTAATCATACTCTACTTTGGAAATGACCACATCCCATGTATGTCCATACTCTGTAGCTAGGCACCTCAATAGGTTACCCAAAATTCTGTTGACCAAGTCAGTTTGGCCATCTATCTAAGGACGGTAGGCTGGACCAAATGATAGATTAGTACCCAATCTATTCCACAATGTTTTCCAGAAATGACTCATGAATTTCACATCCCTATCTGAAACAAAACTTAGGGGCAAGCCATGAATTCTCACAATCTCTTTAAATAACAAATATGCTATATGGATAGCATCATGAGTAGTCTTGCAGGGTATGAAGTGACACATTTTACTAAATTTATCTACCACCACATAGATGTTGTCATATCCTTGTTTTGTCTTGGGTAGACCCACTATGAAGTCCATACTCACACACTCCCATGGCCTATTTGGGACTGGTAAAGGTTTATATAAAGCTTCATTTCTTATTCCTCCTTTGGCTTTCATGCATAATACACATTGGTCCACATACCTAGTTACATCCCTTATCAAGTTTAGCCAATGGTAAAACCTTTGTACAACTTCCAAGGTCTTATTCATACAAAAATGACCACTCAATCTTCATTAAATAACAATCCATTTTGCAAAGTCAGAGAACTAACTATGAAAATGGTTCTAAAAATTAGTACACATGGTGTAGGAGCACCTCTACTATAGGAAGTTTGAAAGCTACTTTCTACTGCAGAAATGTTGAAAGTTACATGAAGACTAATTGATCAAAAAGAGATGAATATGTTTGAATGTAATATGGCTTGAAGCCAATTTGATGTAATTAGATTCAATTGAATGTAATGAAGCATAATGTATAAATGATGAAAGGATGTAATAAGAGTTGATTTCCTAAGGTGGCATAGTAGACCTAGAAGGCAAATAGGTTAAGTATTAGGTTAGAATTTGTGAATTTAATGTTGTGTTAAGGTCCTACATGGACATATTTTTGAATTCTTAGAGTTTAGAGAGTCAATAAGACAATTTTGAATGTTTAAAGATTTGTAATGTAACGGTTAGGTTACAAATGGAGGCAAAAGGCTAAAAATAGTTTACCTTGAATGCAGAGGAATCCCAATCATTTGGGATCAGTTATGTAAATGATTCTATTACTATGTAAGCTAAAGAAGGAAGGAGGGGATGAGAGGTTGAGAGAGGAGGCTGAATTGTACAAATTATTCTCTGAGATTTAAATAAAGTTATGATTTTTTTCAAGTCTAGATTGAGTTTTTATCATATAAATTTGGGTGTTGTTATGGGGGTAATAACTCCCAAACCCACCGTTGGATATTTCTTAGTTTGTAATATGTTTCTAGAAACATAATTATGCACCAGAGGGATTTTGCAGATTTTATTTTCATCAAAATTTATTAATGTATGTGTATAGGTATTCCCAGGGGCAGTGAGTTGCAAGTTTTGAGTGATTTTCAAGATGCATGCACTAGTGCTTAGTGCCTCTACATCAAGTGGTATCAGAGCGAGAAAAAGGTCTGGGGTTTGGAATATTTAGAGTTATTTTTTGATGCTTGGAGTTGAAGTATCCTTTGAGAGTGTTCCAAAGTGGTGGCTTGAGATTTGAAGAATCCTAGATTGGTGTGAGAAGATGGAAATGACCAGAAGTGAGAAAGAATTAGCCAAGTTGCTTAAGGAATACTTGGCCAAAGGAAGAAAAGAAGATGAGAAGAAAAGAAGAGAGGAAGTAGAAATAAAGAGGAAAGAAGAAGAAACAAGGAGGCAAGAAGAGTTGAGAAGCTTGAGGAAAGCTTTAGACGAGCAGGAAAAAAAGAGAAAGGTGAATGAGGGAGCATCCTTCAATGAAGAGAATGAATTTATAGAGATGGTCCATGAGGAGGCTCAAGAGATGAAAATTTTTTCTCCTAGCATGGAGATATCACAACATGGATAAGAAATGCATATTTGGGATTAGAAATTGGTCCACTTTTTGCCCATGGGAGGCAAACTAAGAATGGAGATGCAAGATTGTATGATGAGGCAACAACATGAGAGGATGACATGGATCATGAATGATGATCTTTAAAACCAAGGGTGAAGATAAAATGGTTTTATTTTTTGAAACTTGTTTTTTTCAAGCTTCCAAGGGGACATGGAAAGATTTTAAAGCTGTGGAGTATGGTGTAGGATCACCTCTGCTGTAGGAAGTTTGAAAGCTACTTTCCGCTGCAGAAATTTTGAAAGTTACATGAAGACTAAATGATCAAAAAGAGATCAATATGTTTAAATGTAATATGGATTGAAGCCAATTTGATGTAATTAAATTTCAATTGAATGTAATTAAGCCTAATGTATAAAGGATGAAAGGATGTAATAAGAGTTGATTGCCTAAGGTGGCATAGTAGGCCTATAAGGAAAAAAAGTTAAGTCTTAGGTTAGAATTTGTGAATTTATTATTGTGTTAAGGTCCTAAATGGATATATTTTTGAATTATTTGGTTTTAGAGTGTCAATAAGACAAGTTTGAATGTTTAGAGATTTTTAATGTAATGGTTAGGTGACAAATGGAGGAAAAAGGCTAAAAATAGCTTACCTTGCATGCAGAGGAATCCCAATCATTTTGGATCAGTTATGTAAGTTATTGTATTACTATGTAAGCCCAAGAAGGAAGGAGGGGATGAGAGGTTGAGAGAGGAGGCTGAAATGTATGAATTATTCTTTGAGATGTAAATAAAGTTCTAATTTTCTGCAAGTCTAGATTGAGTTTTATCATAGAAATTTGGGTGTTGTTATGGGGGTCATAACTGCCAAACCAACCATTGGCTCTTTCTCATTTTTTAATATGTTTTGAGAAACCTAATTATGCCCATCCTCACCAGAGGGATTTTGCAGATTTTGTGTTTATCAAAAGTTATTAATTTCTGTGTACGAGTATTCCCAGGGGTAGTGAGTGGCAAGTTTTGAGTGATTTTAAATATGAATGCACTAGTTCTTAGTGCCTCAGCATCAACACACCTTGTAGGTCTCCCTAAAATCCTCATCTTCCTTGTAGAGATCTATGAAACTTTCAATGCCAATGTTATTCAACTGAACTTCTTAGACTATCAACAATCTTCTACTTAGTCCATCTGCAACCTTGTTTAATCTCCCTTTCTTGTGCTTAATTGTAAAAGTGAATTCTTGTAAGTACTCCATCCATTTTAGATGTCTATTTCTTAGTTTCTCCTGAATATTGATATAACTAAGGGCTTGGTTTTCAGGAAACACAACAAACTCCTTGGGTAACAGGTAATGCCTCCACTTCCTAAGGGATTGAACTAAGGCATACAATTAAAAGTCATAAGAAGAATATTTATTCTTAGCTTCATTCAATTTTTCATTGAAGAAGGCTACTGGCCTACCTTCTTGGCTTAACACACCTCCTACTGGCATCCCACTTGCATCACATTTCAAAACTAGGCAACTTTAGGATAGGTTATGTGGCTACTTGTTTCTTCAACAATACAAAGGCTTTCCCAGCTTCTAAGGTCCACCTAAACTTGGTTTTTACCCCACCCTTAATGACATCCAAAAATGGTGCACAAATACCACTGAAATTGCTAATAAATTTCCTATAAAACTTGGCTAACCCATGGAAACCTCTTACTTCATTTGTTTTGGTAAGTGGTGGCTAGTTTAGGATAGATACAACTTTGTCTTGATCCATTTTCAAGGACCCCTTGGACACTACAAAGCCCAAGTAAATAAGTTCTTATTTTAAGAACTCACATTTCTCAAGGTTAATAGCCAACTTCTCTTTATGTAACCTCTGCAATATAGTCTCCACATGCTTTATATTCTCTTCTCTTGTTCTACTAAATATTAGTATATCATCAAGATATACATCTACAAACTTCCCTACGAAGTCCTTGAGAACTTCATTCATGAGCTTCATGAATGTGTTCTAAGAATTTGTGAGGCTAAATGGCATCACAAGCCACTCATACAACCCATTTGTAGTCTTGAATCTCATTTTCCATTCATCTCCCTCTTTCACCCTGATTTTGTGATAACCACTTTTCAAATCAAGCTTAGTGAAATACATTGCCCCTCCAAGGCAATCCATGAGATCCTCAATCCTAGCTATGGGGAACCTATACCTTATTTTAATTCTTTTTATATCCCTTGAGTTTGTCCAGAGTCTCCATTTTCCTCCCTTCTTGGATGCCAACATAACCGGGACTACACATGGGCTTATACTCTTCTTGATCAAGCCTTGATCCAAGGGTTCTTGCACTTGCCTTACCACTTCCAAATTTTGGTCAGGGGTAAGCTTATAAGATTCCTTATTAGGCCAAGATGCATAAGGGAAAAATTCTATCTGATGACTTATCACTCTTCTAGGAGGTAGGATTGTAGGAGTACCATCACTCACTATATCTATGTACTTCTCAATCAATTATTGAGTCTCTAATGGTAAATATTCCTTGATTGGTTTCTCCTCTTCTTTAGTCTTTAGGACTATAGCATACCCTTCATTATCTTCATCCTTAAGGTCTTTCACAAACTCCTTTCCACTACAAAAAAAATACTAGGATTCTTGGATTGTGGCTCATCTTCTTCCAACAAAGACTGGATCTTGAAAGTTCTGCCTCCTTTCTTAAATGTTATGGAATTCTTCTTCCGATCATACACTCCCTCATTGTCATATTTCTAAGGTGTTCCTAGTAGAAAATAGCAAGCATCCACTGGTAAGATGTCACAAATAAACTTGTCCCTATAACCTTCTATTGAAAAATCAACTCATGTTTGCTCATTCACCAATACACTTTGGCCTATATTAAGCCATGTCACTACAAATGGGGTATTTTGGTTAGCTTGAGTTTATCTACTACCTCCTCTGATATGATATTATCTGTGGAGCCTGAATCCATAATCTCCTTACAAACTTTTCCAAGGATCTTGCATCTTATCCTAAACAAATCCCTCCTATGTTTGGGTTCATCCTTGACTTTTTGCCTTTTCAACACCCTCCTAAACATCATATTTTCACCCATCTCTAAATAAAGATGATCAATCTTAGGTGCCTTAACACTTGAAGTGTCCTTGTGAGCATAGGCCACTCTTATGTCATGATTTGGTGTAGCAGACTTCTCAGGGCATCTATATGTTGGGTACCCTAACTAACCATAGTTGTAACACTTCATACTTTCAAATTATGTGTTACTTCTACCCCCCTTTCCTCTTCTAGGTCCTCCTTGGTTACCCCTACCTCTAGTATAACCCCCTCTTGGAGTGCTTTCACTACTATGCTCTGTCAGTTTGGTCTCACCTTGGGTTCTTTTCTCATTGCCTCTTCCTTGATAACCTCCCCTTTGACCCCATTGGTCTCTTCCTCTACCTCAATTTTTGAAGTTAGAATCACCTTTATTTCTATTCTTTTCCTCCACCTTTAGAGCTAGTTGATGACACCTTTGAACTATAATTGGTTTCCATAAACTAATCTCTTCTTGGATGTTCCATTTAATCCACCCAAGTACCTTTCAACCTTAATTGATTCTTATTCTTGTTTCTTGGATCTAAGAAACAACCTTTGAAGCTGCTCTGTATAAGATTCCACATCCATGTCTTTTTGTTTTATATTTTTCCTTTTCCTATGGAGTTGGATTTCAAAGTCCTCTAGACAATAATTTTCTTTTAGCTAGCTCACCATGGCATTCCAATTGGCTATAGGCTTCTTACCCATTCTTATCCTCTCATCTTGAAGATACTTCTACCATGTTAGTGTTGACCCTTTGAGTCTTCACTTGGCCACCTTGAGATTTTGTGCCTCTGTGACACCTTTACACTCAAAATGGCTCTCCATTCCTTGAATCCAATCTATCACTGCTTCAATGTCCATCTTCCCACTAAACAATGGTATTCCTGTAATGCCTTCCCTCCTATGGATTTTATGTCTTTTAGGAAGCATTCTTCATTCAAGACAAGGTCTAGTTCAGGGATAATGTCTTCCTCGTCAATCTTTTTACCCCTATCACTACTTTCAACATCTTTGTTCCTAGCTACATTAGAAACTTCTTCTAGCCTTATCTTTATTCCTTCTAAGGCTTCTTAAAGGAGACTGTTCTTATCCTTTTTCTCATCTACCTCTTTAGCTAGCACTGCATTAGTCACCATGCTTGACTCTCCCACTGATTCACTAGTAGCTGCAAACATACACTATTTTCCCAAGTCTTTAACTTACTCTGATACCAATCTGATGTAACTACAATCCTTTCTCTATACCCTAATCTCAACTAGGGTCCTCAATAGGCCTCTTCTCTATCCTAGTAAGGTTCTTCTCTAACCCTAACTTCTAAGGTTCCTCTTCTCATTAACCTTCTCTAATTCAGCTTGATTCTACCAATCAATAAGATACAACATGCTTCACAAAGCCTCATGGAGGTCTCTTCATTCCTCCTTCACTATCTGACGCATAAGGTTCTAGATCATGCAAATATGGAGAGATAGGATTCAAATTAGGTCAATTGGATCCAATCCAATGTTTACCCACACTTCTTACAATGAAAATTTAATTGAGTTCAAGAATTGCCTTCAAGAACTCCCAAATAGGGCTACAAGCAATTAGGCCTATTTGGTCACCTTTTTTCTAATAACTTAAAACACTTCCAAACAAGTGCCAAAAAAAACTCCACTTATAGACACCCTTTATGGAACCATTCAATATCTTATTGGCTTCCACTTTCCAAACATTTTGTACACTAGGAAGCTATAATCATGCCTAAAATTTAGGGTTTCAAGGTATTATGACTGTCTTCATAGGGGTTTGGTTTCTTGGTGCTTATAACTCTTCACTTAAACTTCTCCTTTGAGTTAGGTCTTCTCCAAAAATCACTTGACCTCTCCATAATCTCAATTTGAATCATTGAATGCATTCAACCCACTATAACTCACTTACAATGCTCTCCAGTCCCTATTCATGCACCACAGGCTCACCTAGGGAATCATTGAAAAAATGTAAGACAAGCTTCCTAGGGCCCCTCCTTCTTCACACATATAGTACAAGGAGTCACCTCACCCATTCCAAGATTCCATACAATTTCTACGGTGGAATGATGAGCTATGACTCCATTTTCATAGCCTGCCTAGTTTAGACCAATGACAAGGCTTAAAACAAAATAATTTACAAAAATAACTAAGAACACTTCAAAATTCTAATCTATTGCCACACATAATTCCAAAATGTACTACTCTAACCTATTCACAAATCATAGTAAGAAATCTAATCCATAAAAATGCTCCAACCAAAGAAAAGCTTCAAATTACACAAAAAACTTGTCTCTCTTCAATTATCCTTCTTCCAAAATGTCATCCAAACTTTTGCATAGGTCAAGGGAGGCCTCATATATTTGACCAAATCTCTATCTCAATAGTTTCAGATATTTAAGAAACCACTTTTCTCGAAAATGCAATCATTCAACAAATGTTGTTAATGTTGTTAATGACAACATTGACACTTTTACAACTTTTGGGTTTTGCTTACAAACTTGGTCACTATCACATGAAACTCAACCAAAAACCTGTCAAAGGTAATTAAAACATCAAATAGGGATCCCAAACACTCCCTTGTCCAATTTGACCCTCAAATTCATAAATGCAACTTTTGTCACTATGATTGAGAATATTGACAACTTGGACAATCCTTGACACTTAGGTCCCAAATGACCTAATGAGACCTCCTAACCTATCACAGTACACTTTAGGACCCCTAGTCCTATTATTTCACTAGTGGTTTGGGTAAGACCACTACAAGCCAAAAATCACATAAGAAGCCCTAGATTACCCTTTAGCCCTACCTAAGTGGTCCTGCACCATATACAAAGTGTGTTATTGAGACTGCATGGAGAGGAAAATCAATTAACTAGTAGCTCATATTCTTTTTGTTCTAAGTCTTTTGTATATAATTTATCTTTAGTTTTGTATAGGTAGTTGTTAGTTATTTTATTTGTGCTTTAGTAATTAGTTTTGTTTCTTTTTTCTTATTTTTATTGTTTCTTTCTTTGTTCCTTTTTTCTTGGTTGTTTTTCTTCCTTTGTTTTTCAGTCTTAGGGTAAGTGTGTTTTTTGGAGGTTGTTCCTTACAAGTGTTCCATTCCAACTGGTCCTCGATGAGGGGAAGAGCTATTTATTAGTCAAAATTTCCAAAGAGATGTATCTTGCAATAAGTTGTACATGGGGATCAGAAATGGTGATACCTTTTTTTAGTAACCAAGGTGATGTTCATAATTGATCATCCTAAATAATGAGATGTATTAAAAAATGACATTGGAAACATTGGTTTCTTATGAGGTTGTTAGTTAGAGCCCACACCAACATGTTGACGTGGGTACCCACCAGTCCCAAAACCCTTCTCCATCTACAACTTGATTTAAAAAAGGGGAGTAAGGAAAGAGAAGATAAAAAGGAGAAGAATGTGAAAGTAAAATGAATCATTCAAATGAATGGTTTCTATAGTGATCAGAATCTTATACCAAGGTAGCACAGTCTAAGCATTGCCTAGGTTTATCAAAAGAAATAAAATGAAGGCATTCAATAATTAGAATACTCAAAGCACAAGTGGCCCGAACCAGTCACCAATCAAGAAATAATAAAAAATTCCAAAGAGAGAATCCTCCAAATACCTCTACTTCAAATATCATGAGAAGACAGAGAAGAATGACTCTAGAAATATCTACCAGGGCTATGGCTACTTGACTGGTAGTAGAGAAAGGTTAGATTGATAGTCGGGGGAATTTTTTTTGGGGCTATGGACACCTGACTGGTAGCAAAGCTCTTCCTGGGAAGCCCTTGTCAACATTGTGAAGGTTGGTTTTGGCTGGTATTCTTGTATTCATTTAAGTTATCTTCATCAAAATGTCAAAGGGATGAGAACACAAGTGCACACACTGTAAGAAACATTGGAAGACTTCAATTTTTGAGAGTTGGCGAAAGAATATTTCCATGATTGTTACTTGGGTTCATTTTCTTGCAAGATGAGTTTCCAGGAGTTGTTTCCTGATAAAAAAATCCTTGGTCATTTCTCCTTTTGTATGGGCTATTTTTTGTGGGTCCACAACACATGCCCCATTTTGGCCACTTGGCCTAATGGGGACCCCCTTTTTTGTATATAGTTTTTTGTAGTTTTGGTAGTTTTTCTAGTAAAAATTTGTAATTTGAATCGTAATAAGAGTGGTGACTTAGATTAGTTTCTTTTTTTCAATAACATATTGCTAACAGCTACATTTGCATATAGGATACAAAGATTTCAAATCCTCAACCAGTGAAGAGAATTTGGAAAAAGACAATAGCTCTTCCAATGAAGTTGCATTTCAAATGGATACCACACCTCTACTAAGATGGGCAATTTTGACATTGAGATCATTGACATGGATGTAGGCCTATCCCTATGCCATAAGAAAGAAACTTAATGGAATGGTTTCCATAGGAAACACTCAGGAAGATCTACAACAAATATTCTACTTCAAGTAAAGTGTGAAGAAAATCATGAATGTCATTGGAGAAGTTTAGAAGTTTGAAGCATGCCTTTATAGGTTTATGGAGAGGCAACACCATAGGCTACATTTGTGGAGTTACCCAGTTTTGTTGAATACCAAGAGGTTGGAAAGAGATTCTTCAAAGCTCACCCCAGGATCCTGCCAGAAAAGTCATTTTGGACTTAGCCATTGTTCAGTCATGAGATTGTTGGAGTTTTGGAGATCCCTAAAATTTTGAAATCCCAAAACCCTAAAACCCTGAAATCCCAAAACCCTAAAATCCTAAAATCCTAAAATCCCAAAATCCCAAAACCCAGAAATCCTGCAATCCCAAAATCCTGAAACCCCGAAATCCCAAAATCCCCAAAATCCTAAAATCCCAAAATCTTGAAATCCTGAAATCCCAAAAAAGTTCATTTCTAGACTTAGTTAAATTTTGCAAAATGGAGATTTTGACACTTAGCCATTTTTTGAAGGGGTCATTTTTTTATACTTATCCATTTTTTCAAGTTTAGTTTTTCGACCTTTCAGCGTCCAAAAGTCTAAAAATTTGGGGGTCCCAAATTTTGGTTTCATACTTATGTAAGGATTATATTATACTAGGAGAGGGGGGGGGGGGGGGGTGAATCAGTATTATAGCACTTAATTAAATTCTTCAACCATTTAAATATTAACCATAAACTTGCAGCAAAGAAAAGAACATAAGCAAATGACACAGTACTCATAACACCATATTTTATTTTCGAGGAAACCCTGGCCAAGGGAAAACCCCAATGGGGATGGAACCCACAAGCATGTACTAAAGTATAATGTCCCTGTTAGGAGACCTAGCCCTGTTAGGATCTGAATATTACATAGTGAATTTCCTTGTTAAAGGAATTACAATCCTGTTAAAGGTTCACAACACCCTGTTAGGGGCCAACTGAGCTTACAGCTCTTACAAGATAATTCAGGTTTACAAAGTGTTCTCAGTCATGAATAAAACAAGCAACATTGGTGCTTAGATAGTTCCTTTATAGTTCTTCAATGATCTCTATCATTCTCTACTCTACTATTTTCTCAATCATTCATCCAGCTCACCACTATTATCAACCAACCAACATCTATCTTTATCAAAAAGATCTTACATATATATCTCACAACTTTACAAAGTTGGCTCTCAATATGAATATTACAAATATTACAAAGTCGACCTTCAATACCAAATACATTTAATATAGTAAATATCAAATGCATATCTAACACTCTTGCATAGTCAATGTAGAGGTTATCAACAACCAAAATACATCTTCAATTTTTTGGAGTCCAAGTCATACTCCCTCAATCTTTGTTAATGTCAAATTACTGTGTATCGTTGTTCTGTTATAGTCTGTTTGTCTTCAATTATTTCTAACTCACTGTATACTTAACCAAATCCAAATTGATCTTAGGTGGAGGTCATACATACCCTATACTATCTTCCTATATGCTTGATTTCCCTAAATTATCGATCTCGATCTTTGACATCCAAAACAATTTTGTATCTCTGCTTCTATACTTAGTCAATTTATGATTCATCAAAACTTATGTTTACAAGAATTTCTATGAAAACCAGATGTGATGCCATAAATTAAAACCAAAAATTGAATCACATTACACAAAATTGATCACTTACCAACAACCTCTCCCTTTGGCATGGATGGAAACACTTAACAATAAGAAAATGAATAAGTGTTCCAACAAAATGAAATTGTCTCCTCTACATCCTCTCCTTCCTCTTCTTGTCTCTTCTCCCATTTTCTTCTCTTCTCCTATATTTTTTTTTATTCTTCTGTCTTCTCCCCCTTTGACAACAATGATAGAGGTACATACAAAATAATAAGATTTACTACTTTCTCACCAGTTTCAGAATATCTTGAAAAAAATCTTCCAAGATCTTCCCTTTTGCATTCCATGTTTTGAACAATATTTGGCTAATGTGAATTAGGCCATTCAGTGAAAATGATGGGGTATCAGCTTCTTTCAAGTCTATGGGCATATATTAATTTAGTGAATCTATTACTTTCTCCAAGTTTGAGAGATGAACCTCAAGTATGGATAGCTTAGGAGTGATAAAGCTCTTTAGCAAATTAAACCTTGTCAATACTCTCCCTTTCTCATTATCCAATACACTGAGTTTCACCAAAATTATTGACTTCCTTGTCTAACTTTGTTGTGGACTATGAAGATATTTCACAACCATCCATAATTTTGTTCAGATTTTCCCTCTCTTTGGCAATAATGTCTTCTACATTCTGAACATGCCTTAATGGATTCATGCAATAAGTAAACAATTTTCTCCCATGTCCAATGCAGCTCTTTGCATTTGTCAAGAAATTTTTCACAATTCCTAAGTCCCATGTGATAGATTTGCAAACTGCTATTAACTTCTTCTCTGAATGTGTCTTCTCTGCCTTCTCCTCTGTAATCTTCAATAAATTCTCATAGTGCCCATCAAATTCATCAAATCTTTGTGTTGGAAAACAATAGGTAATAGAAGCAATTTGTTTATAGTATCAATTTCTTTTGTAATTACTTTGGCCTTTTTGTCTCCTTTCTATTTTAATCTTTCATTGGCTTTGTTCAAAGCAGTAAATGCCAATTTTAAAAATTCAACTTCATCCATGCTATCAACATTTACATCACTTCTTCCCAACAATGAGATGAATGATGTGTTTACCTCTTTATTTTCATCCTCTTGCTAATCTGTCTTCTGTCCTTCTTCCTTCTTGGTGCAGGAGAACCTAGGAAATTCTCTGTTAGTACTAACTAAGGGGGGGAGGGGGGGCATGGGGTGAATCAGTGGCCTCAAAAATTAATCCTTAAATCAACCCTTCAAACTTAGTACCACAAATTTATACCTCTAGTTATCTTTAGTCCTGTAAGATGAATGCCTTGAAATATTTATATAAAATTACTACTTGTCAGAATGCTTTGTAAAACCTTCTTCTGTATGTTTACTGATAAGTAGTGTTTCAATTTACTGAAACACAGTAAATAACTAGTGTATACCGATCAATCCTAATTTACTTAAGTGAAATGCAAAACAATAAATTAATGACTCATAGACACATTAACACATTGATTTTTAACGTGGAAACCCTATTAAGAAAAAAACCACGAGGACCAGTACCCCAAATTTTCACTCTTCTGAAGTGAGCTCGGTTAAGAGCCAACCTTGTTAAAGGTTACAAACACACTATTAGGTGTGACCTTGTTAAAGGATTTAAATAGATATTTTGTCACTTAGTATCTAGCATCTAATTCTACCATCCTTGATCAAACACTCACTTGGCCTGTCAATAGGTATTGGGCATATCCAATGCTACTTTGCATGATCAAAATTTTTGATACTCCTTAGTTTGTATCTCAATTACAAAAGACTTTTAAGTCCTACTTGGTTAAGAGAATTGATGCTTCAATGGTTAAACTGAAATAATAAATTGATTTTTTCACATATAAAACTTGAATTGTAGATTTTTAGATCTATTGTAAGTACATTACCTTTCTGATCAATGTTATCAATTCAATACCTTTGCTCCACACTATTCTACTTTGTGATGTTGTATCACTGTTCATCGGTGTCCATAGAATTTATCTTTTTCCTTAGCTTGATTGATCAGGTCTGAATGAAGACTTTCTTCTCCTTTAGAATCTCTTTAGCATATATTCTCTTGTCACTCCCCTTACTCATAATTAATAAGCTTGTCTCTTATATAGACATGATTTCACCATTTCTTGGCTTTCTTGATCCTGGTGTGATCTGCAATTCTCCCCAATTAGATTTAAAGAAAAACTCTAGTTTTATCTCATAGAGATCTTCTTGCCAACTGGACAAAGCAGCTTTAAATATTTTACTTATCTCCAACTTTATCTTGTCGATTAAAACAATGATAAGTATTAGTTAAGTATATTTTTAGCTCTTGACAGCTAAGCATTTTTTCATTTCTAAACTCTCTATTCTATCCATCAATACTTCAATTAGTTGTCGGTGACAACTGACTATTCCATCAGTGTGACTTCAGTTGTCTTCAGAATCTCTATTTGTTGGGCAACACTGTAATTCTGTCCGTCGGGTTACCCTATGCTTTTCTCATTGGGAAACACTATGGCTTTTCTCATTGGTAATATTGTGCATTTTCTCATCGGGTAATACTGTGACTTTTCTCTTTTACTCTATCCATCAGTGTGCACTTCATCGGTGTATATAGTCACTTTGTGAATACTTGACTTATATGCATTACTAATAGCATAGCCTTTGATTCATTGGTTCTTTGAAGTCTTTTAAAAATATGTCCAAGACCATACAATTTATATCAATTTGACATCAATGAGAATACAATACATTAATTGATTTAATGTCTTGCATAAACTTTCTATGACTTGGTGATCATCAACTTAACATCTTCAAACATTCAATTAGTTATAGTTTATCAATCTCTCCCTTTGACATTGATGGAAACAGACTACATTATCACACTATATTATTACTAATACAATATGAAATATAATTGTTGAAGTTCATCAAACTGCCAATCTTATGTACTATAACTGATACAAATATCTGGTCCTCGGTAAGCTTATATAGCTTAGATTTGATTCTTGCATCTTTCTCTCTATCTTCAATCCCTTCATTTGATAGATGTAGAATCTTTCTTTCTCTGATGTGATGTGTCATTTTCTTGTGTTAAACTCTCTCCCTTTCGCTGTTCTCTTTTCTTTTATGTCTCTTATCAATAATTCTCTTCGTTTATATGTACTCACCCTTTCTGGTTACATCTCTCCCTTTAAATAATGTGATGGATGTAATCTCTCCTTGAGGGAGATAATCTCTCCCTGAGGTGATAATGGATATAATCTCTCACTTTGACAAAAATGCCAAACAAATATTTTGACAATAATGCCAAACAATCCTTTCTATCCATAATATACTCCTTGAATTTCCCAATCCATCAATAATACAAAAATTCTCGTGTTCAGAGTAGATAAATACCTTCTTGTGTATAGATGTATCTTTGAAGTCCATTTCTCTTTTTTTCCATCAAAATAAATGATATTCTGATAATATGTAGGCTCATGCAATCTTCTAGTCATTTTATTGACCAGTAGACAAGGGACTAACCCCTAGTCTTTTTCTCAAGTACTCGAATGCATCCTTGGGCAGTGGCTTGGTGAAGATATCAGATAATTATTCTTTAGATTGTGTATGCACCCTAAAATGGTCGCCTAGACTTTGGGCCCCATTCCTTAATTTATCAAATCCCTGAATCAATATTTTCAAATATCAACAATATCAATTATATCAATTTCCTTGATCAAATCATAATCAATTCAATATTTCCTAAGGTTTGAGCCTTATTTAATTTAAAAAAGAAAAAAAAGAAAAAAAATAAATTATTTAATTAAGAGAACATGCTCTCTTTTAATTAATTAAAAATCTCTTTTAATTAAATAATAAAATCACTTTATACTAAGCCTTTATTTAATTAAAAATAATTTCCTCCTATTTTATTTAAATAAAAAATCTCCACTTTTCTTACTATCCTATGTTGCACAAATAAAGCATTATTCTTATTTTATAAAAAGGGGAAAAGCACTTTTTGTCTTATGTGGGACACAAAAGTCAACTCCTATTTTCCTATTGGAGGATATTTGTGCACAAGGATC
>MU226674.1:489240-499909 GCA_018584345.1 Thuja plicata
CTCTCCTTCATTTTCATATCTTAGGTTTTCATGCTAAAGTTATGCTACAAGTTTTCTAGGTCATTTGGAGCTCTTTGAAGACATTCTACATCCAAGCTTTGAAGACTTGTTATTGCATTTTCATTGTGGTTGCATATTTCCTTTCTTAGTTGCATTATCATGGCATATTAGTTTAGATTTCCTTTTATACAATAGAATAATCTCACATAGTCTAAATAGAAAGGCTTGGTAACACTTGTTCTTTCCTTTCATAGATTAGTTGCATTGTACTTTCATTTTCATAGGTTAGCTTTCATTATCATTTAGATTTGCATTGCGTTGCATACATTTGGGTTCATTGGAGATATTGGCATTCTTGCCCTTGTTTTCATTGTTAATCTCTCATTGTATAGTTTATTGGCAAGGTCATGAGTTTATAGCTCTAGCTGAGAGCAATTTTACAAATCTTGCAACTCCATGCATAGAGAGCTATGGATCAATTTGTGAGGGCTCATTCTTGAGTTTCCTTGCATGTAAGGATTCATAGAAGTGCACTACTTTTGTTTGTACAGATTGCTCATACTCAAGTATCACCTCCTTTTCTTAAACTTGTTCTCTCAAATAATGATACTTGATAGAAATATGCTTCTTAGCATGCATGAATGGATTCTTGGAAATATTTATTGCACTGGTATTATCACAATAGATAATTACTGGTTCAAGAATTTTCATATGCATATCTTCCAGTAACTATTTGATCCATGCAATATTTGAGCAGTTTGTAGCAGCAGCAACACACTCTACTTCTACAGTAGACTGGGAGATGCATCATTGCTTCTTGTTGATCCATGTGACAAGTCTGTCACCCATAAAGAATGCTCCTCTAGTTGTTCTCTTTCAGTCATCAATATTTCCATCCTAATCACCATTGGTAAAGGCCTTAAGTTCAAATTTGCCTTCTCTTATATACCATAAGCCATAGTCCTTGGGCATACCTTCCAGTAACTATTTGATCCATGGAATATTTGAGCATTTTATAGCAGTAGTAACATACTCTACTTATTCAGTAGACTGAGAGATGCATCATTGCTTCTTGTTGATCCATGTGACAAGTCTGTCACTGATAAAGAATGCTCCTCTAGTTTTTCCCTTTCGGTCGTCAATATTTCTAGCCCAATCACCATCAGTAAAGACCTTAAGTTCAAATTTTCCTTCTCTTCTATACCATAAGCCATAGTCCTTGGTATTCTTTAGATATCTTAGGATTCTTTTCATAACAGTCATATGTGATTCCCTAGGATTAGCAAAAAATATTGCAACTATTCCTACTTCATGTGCAATATCTGGTCTAGCATGTACAATGTACATGAGTTTTCCAATCATTGATTTGTACAAAGTATAATTTACCTTTGATGACTTGTCCTCCTTTGTTAGCTTACATCCAGTTTCCATCAGTGTTCCAACTGGTTTGGAATCTTCCATCTTGAATATTTTCAACACTTCTTTGATGTATTTAGATTGTGTAATGAAAATGCCTTCATCTTGTTGCATTATCTATAGACCAAGAAAGAATTTGATCTCCCCAAACATAGGCATCTCAAACTCTTTTCTCATTTCATTTGCAAATGATTTGTATAACATATAATTGCCTCCAAATATGATATCATCAATAAATATCTCAGAAATCAAAATGCTAGCATCAATATCTTCCTTCAAATAAAGATTACTATTTTCACTAGTTCTTACAAATCCAATACTTATAAGGTAGGAATGAAGCCTTTCATACCAGGATCAGGGTGCTTGTTTCAATCCATATAAGGCTTTGCATAGTCTACATAACATGTTCATTTTGTCTGGATCAACAAACCCTTCTGGTTGCTCAATGTATACCTCCTCCTCAAGTATTCCATTTAGGAATGCAGACTTGACATCCATTTGGTATACCTTGAATTATTTACATGTAGCATAAGAAATTAATATTATTCCTTCTAGCCTAGAAATAGGTGCAAATGTTTTTCCATACTCAATCCCTTCTTCTTGTGCATACCCCTTGCATACTACTCTTGCTTTGTTTTTGGTGTCTTCTCCATTCTCATTCAATTTATTCCTGAATATCCATTTTTTACCAATGACATTCTTGTCATCTGGTCTTGGTACAAGTGTCCATTTCTTATTTTTCTCAATCTCCTCATTCATAGCACTAATCCATTTATTATTATCAAGTGCAACATTGACAGATTTTGACTCAAAATCACAAATAAGACATCTTGTGTTTAGAGACTTACTTCTGGTTCTCATACCAGCCTTCTTATCTCCAATGATCTAGTTCTATGGATGGTTCCTTCTGACATATCTAACAAGTACAAGTTCAATTATTTATCTATCATCTTTATCATCATTGTGTCCTTCATTCTGATCTCCATCGCTAAGTACATCATCTTAAGTAATATCCTGATTGTTAGTATTTGCAACCTGATGTTCGAGTGCAATAATCTGTTACTCAGGAGCTATACATTTTTTCTCAGGTAGAGTATCAAGTTCTTCATTGTAAACAAACCTATTTTAGTCCTTTGGTTCTTTTGTGCTTTCCTTTTCATTTTTCTTTGCAAATTCATCTATCTTTACATTTGCACTTTCAACAATTTTTTTAGAGACTTTATTTAGACATTTATAAGTCTTTCTCTTGGTGGAATACCCTACAAATATTCCTTCATCACTCTTGGAGTCAAGCTTTCCATTTCTATCATCTTTTAAGATATAACATTGAATACCAAATTTTTTTAAGTAACTTACATTAGGTATGTAACCATACAATAGCTCATAGGGTATCTTTTTGGTGTCTTTCTTCAATTGAATTTTGTTCAATGTGTAAACAGAAGTACTGACAGTTTCCTTCCAAAATATTTAGGTGATGCCTTTCTCTATCATTAGTGTCTTTGCACAATCAACAATGGATCTATTCCTTCTTTCAAAAATTCCATTTTGTTGTGGTGTTCTCGGTGCATAGACCTATCTTTTCAATCCATGCTCATTACACATGTTAGTAAATTCATCTAAAATAAATTCCCCTCCTCTATTTGATCTTAAGCATTTCAATTATTTACCACTTTATTTTTCTACCATTGCTTTGTACCGTTTAAACATCTTTAATGCTTCATATTTTTCTTTTAGAAACATTATTGTTATCATTCTAGAGTAATCATAAAAAAAAAGAATAAAATATCTATCACCATAATAACTCTTTGTTCTCATGGGTCCACATAGATCAGTAAGGACTAATTCTAGAATGGCATCAGATGTATGGGTTTTTCTTTTGAAACTAGACTTTGTCATCTTACCTTTTTGACAATTTTTACACATGATATTGTCTAGCTTTATCATTGTCGATAAGCCTCTTACATTTCTCTTTCTTCTTATCTTTATCATGTTGTCAAATTTTACATGACACAATCTTTTGTGCCACAACCATATATCTTCATTTCTAGCCATTAAGAAAGTGGTGTAAGTATCATTCAGATAGAATAAGTTACCTTTTGTGTACTCACCGGTACCAATTAGACTTCCTAATTTATTGAAGATCTTTGCCTTCTTATTTTAAAATGCTACTTTATGACCTAAATTATTCAACTGAGAAATACTCAATAGATTATAATTCAATCCTTTCACCCAAAAATAATTTTCACATTTTATCAGGTTATTCAACATTATAGTTCCTTTATCTTCAACTAGACAAGGTGTGTCATTACCCATTCTTACTGAACCACCATTATAGTATTCAAAAGTCTCAAAATTTTGCTTGTCACTGGTCATATGGTGAGTGCATCCACTATCTATGATCCAAACATCATCTTTTCTAACTTTAGATATGAGTGCAGTTTCTACATACCTTTCTTCATCATCATCTAAATCATATTTTACTACCACAAACACCATCTTGATGTCTTCATCAGATTCAGTGTCAGTATCTTCATCTTTGCATTTAGCTAGGTAACTGGCCTTCTTTCCTTTGTCCTTGTAGTCTTGGGTATCTCTTCTTTTTGATTGTCGATTGCTTCTGTAATCACCTCTGTCAAACTTCTTTACAAATGACCTGTCATTACTTCTATCATATTTTTCTTATGTTAGGACATCTTGCAGCAAAGTGTCCAATTTCTTTACAGTTAAAACATACAAGTGGTAATTTACCTTTGTATTTACCTTTGCCTCTCTACATTCTTCTAGCCATAAGTGCATCAATTTCATCAAGATCTTCTTCTTCACTTTCACTATCACTATCTTTTCTCATAGTGCATTTATGACTTGATTTACTTATTCTCAAAGAAGATTTGAATGCAGAATCTATGTTTGGTAAGACACTATTATCAAATTTATTCATCTCAAATGAAATCAGTCTTCCAATCAAACTATCTAGAGTAACATTTATATTTTTTACTAGACTCTCATTTCTTGTATGGAAGATACTCTAATAGCATAAGTAGGCAGTAAGGTTCTTAGAATTTTACTTACCACTGTGTCTTCATCTAGTACACCTCCAACTCCTTGGATAGCATTTACTACCTCTTTGATTCTTGTATTGTACAGTGTGATGTTTTCACCTTCTTTCATTATGAGATTATCAAAATTTCCTCAAAGGATTTCTACCTTGGCTCTCAGAACATTTTTATCACCCCCATATACAAGCTTCAATTTGTCCCACATCTTTTTTGTAGTTGTGCATGCTTTGACCTCTTCAAATTCAACATCGGAGAGTGAGGAAGCAAGCTCTATCATCGTGCAATTGTGCTCATGCTTCTCTCTCATTTGTTCAACTGTGGGTGCTTCTGTGGGCAACACATATTCAGTATCTAAGTATTGAGTAACATAATTTCCAATACCTAATAAGTGGAGTCTTATTCTTGTTTTCTATGAAGCAAAGTTTTATTTATTCAACTTGGGCACATCTCATTTTTTCATTTTATGATCTTTAGCTTGAGCTGTTAAACTCCCTTTCTAATCCCACAAGCTCTGATATCAATTGTTAGTAATAACTGAGAGGGGGGTGAATTAGTGGCCTCAAAAATTAATCCTTACATCAACCCTTCAAACTTAGTACCACAAATTTATACCTCTAATTATCTTTAGTCCTGTAAGATGAATGCCTTCAAATATTTATATCAAATTACTACTTGTTGGAATGCTTTGTAAAACCTTCTTCTGTATGTTTATAGATAAGAAGTCTTTTTATTTACCGAAACACAATAAATAACTAGTGTATACCGATCAATTCAGATCTAATTAAGTGAAATTAAAAACAATAAATTAATGACTCATAGACACATTAACACATGGATTTTTAACTTAAAAATCCTGTTGAGGGAAAAACCACTAGGACCGGTACCCAAAATTTTTACTCTTCTGAAGTGAGCTCGGTTAAGAGCCAACCCTCGTAAAGGTTACAAACACTGTTAGGTGTGACCTTGTTAGAGGATTTAAATAGATAGTTTATCACTTAGTATCTGGCATCTAATGCTACCATCTTTCACCAAACACTCACTTGGTCTATCAATAGGTATCGGGCATATCCAATGCTACTTTGTATGATAAATTTTTTTGATAATCCTTGGGATGTATCTCAAATATAAAAGACTTTTAAGTCATGCTCAGTTAAGAGACTTGATGCTTTAATGGTTAAACTAAAACAATAAATTGATCTGTTCACATATACAACTTGAATTGCAGATTTTCAGATCTATTGTAAGTACATTACCTTTCTAATCAATGTTATCAATTCAATACCTTTGCTCCACACTATTCTGTTCTATGATGTTGTATTATTGTTCATCAGTGTCTGCAAAGTTTATCTCTTTCCTCAGCTTGATTGATCAGGTCTGAATGAATACTTTCTTCTCCTTTAGAATCTCTTCATCATCTATTCTCTTGTAACTCCCCTTATTCATAATTAATAATCTTGTCTCTTATATAGACATGATTTCACAATTTCTTGGCTTTCTTGATCTTGGCGTGATCTAGAATTCTCGTGAATTAGATTTAAAGTAAAACTCTAGTTTTATCTCCTAGAGATCTTCTTGCCAACTTGAAAAAATAGCTTTAAATCCTTTATTTATCTCCCGCTATATCTTGTCGATTAAAAAAATGATAAGTGTCAGTTAAGCCTATTTTAGCTCTTGAAAGCTAAGCATTTTTTTGTTTCTGAACACTTTGTTTCATTCGTCAATACTTTAGTTAGTTTTTGGTGACAAGTGACTATTCTGTCAGTGTGACTTCAGTTGTCTTTGAAATCTCCGTCTGTCAGGAAACAATGTAATTTTCTCCTTCAGGTTACATTATGCTTTGCTTGTCAGGAAACACTGTGACTTTTCTCATCGGTAATGTTGTGCATTTTCTCATCGGGTAACATAGTTGTATGCACCCTAAAATGGTCGCCTGGACTATGGGACCCCATTTATCAATTTATCAAATTCTTAAATCAATGCTTGCAACATTTTCAATTCAAATCAATTTCCTTGATCAAATCATAATTATTTCAATATTTCTTAAGGTTTGATCATTTCAGCAATTATATTATTTATTTAAAAGAAAACAATTCCTTTTTATTAAATAAAATAATCTTATTTAATTAAAATTACTTTTTAATTAAATAATCTTATCATATTTAATTAAAATATCTCTTAATTAAATAATATTATCTCATTTAATTAAAATATCCCTTTTAATTAAATTAAATAATCTTATTTAATTAAAAGAAAGTCCCTCTTTTAATTAAATAAAACCCCCACTTAAATCCGTCTTTGTTAAAAAAAAAAAATTTAATAAAAATAAATCAAGTTCCTTTTTCTACACATCTTCCTAAGTGGTAGGCTTTTTGCCTCTTAATCATAGCCTTTGATTTTTGCCTCTTAATCTCTATTGTCCATTGCTCTTTATAAGGAAACCTCTCCTTCTCATTTGATAATGAAGATTTTAGGCTATTGTTATGCTGCAGGTTTGGAGAGCAACTTTGGAGGAGAATTTGAGCACTTGAGCTTGGATATTGCAACTTCTCTCTTCTTGTCTTCTTCTTTCATGCCCCATGACAATCCATTTAGATTAATTTTGCACTTTCATGTTAGATTAGATTCATATTTCCTTTCATAGATTAATCTTTCATTTGTATTTCCTTTCATATAATATTCATGCATTGTTATCATATAGATTAATTTCCTTTCTTGCATTGTTATCATATAGAAGAGCTTCCATTTTCATTTGCATACATACTTGACAATCATGGAGACTAGAATTCTTGATTTTCCTCTTTGAATCTCTCATTTTATGGTGTACTTTCATAGTCACAAACTAGATCAATTTGAGGGCCTCCATTACAAACCCGTGCACTCCATGAATAGAGAGCTATGAGTCACCATTCAAGATCTCATTCTTGAGTAATCTTAGAAACAATGATTCATAGAAATGTGACACATTTTTAGCACGCATTTTTTGGTGCCCACTGTGGGGCATGATGCTCTTGATTTTTCTTTATTTTTTCAGATTTTCTAATCTTTACATGGTTATTTTATTGAATTTTTTCAAGCCTAACCCTTGTGCAGGATGAGTTGAAGACAAAAACTAGGGTTTTTTGAAAGATTTGATCATATCTCCCAAACGGCTTCAAATTTTGGTTTGAATTTTGTTTTGCAAGTTTGCATTGGATCAAAGGTGTCTCAGTTTGAAAATCAAATTTTTTAGATCATTTTTTCATGATTTATAATTTTTTTATGAATTTTCATGAAAATTCATTTCTGATCGCAAATCAATGAAGTTTTTAGAAAAATTTATATTTGTGGAAATCTCTTGGAATTCTACAGGGGGTATTTTGTCTTTGTTTTTTATTTTGATGACAAATAATATCTTAAAAATCCAATCCTTAAAAACTGGTATGTTTTGATAAATAGGGTCCCTAGCACACAAATTAGAAAATATTTCTAAAAATTTTATATTTTTTGGAAAGGTCTCTATTTTTTAACAGGGGTCTTTTTTTTGCATTTAGGGTTTGGGATCCAAATTCATGTCATATAGGTCCAATCTTGTTGACTAGGTCAAAAATCAAAATTAAAAAAGGGCATTTAATGATTAGCTTGCATTTATTTTTCACAAGGTTCAATGCATGATGTGAGTTGTCATTTAGATTATTTACTGGTTATTATTGCTCCTAACAATTGATTTTCAGATCTAACCCTAGGGTTTGCATAAGTTGAATATACATTGCATATCTTGTTTGCTTGTCTTTCTTTCACAGAAAAGCTAAAAAAAATAAACAATAAGGTAAAATCTACTAAGTGCATTGCTTTGGACTTGAGGTATTTTGTTGCATCTCTATAAAATTTGGATTTTGGAAATAAAAATGAACCTCTCATGTGTTTAGATTAAGTGTTTCTTTCTTTCATAGATCACATTTCAAATTTTTTCTCTAAAGGAATAAACCTAGATTTTCTTTCTTGGATATATGTTTCACATAGTAATTAGGCCCTATGAATACTATTTGTGATGATCTTGAGAGAGTGGGATTCATTCACTTGTCTTACATGCCAATCTCTTCTTGACGATAGATCCCCTTGTAGGTAGGGAAGGAATTTTTATTATCTCACTTGGTTTGGTCTTCAACTTTTGACGGTACTTGCTCTCTTGAGATTGGTGGTCATTGTTGTTGATATACAAACCTTCGGTGAGGTAATTTAAAATTAGTGGGTCAATTAATATTTTTTTCTATGTCTGGGTGAGGTGATGAGGCTAGAGGATTATGATCTTTTCCCTTTTGGGAGAATTAGAAAATTGGAACCCTTGAATCTGAACCAAGTCCCCATGTGGTTTATATTGTGAGTCTTCCTTGTTAGAGAGGGTTAACCGTAGTGGACATTCCCTTTATTGGGTAAACCATGTGGATGGAACCTCAAGTGGTAATAGCCATTTTTTCCATAGTAGTAACAACCTCTATATAAATGTCTTTGTGAAAAAAATCTCCATAGGTGTGATCTCTTGTTGGGTTGTCCGATCTCCTATGCAACTCTTGATTGATTAAATTCTTAGACTGTGTCAAAACCTTAGTGTGCCGAGTTTGGATTTCACCCACTTGAGATTGCAAAAGTTGCAGAGTCAAACCATTGCTAAGAACCATAATGCAACCAACTTTTTATTCTCTAGGACTATGTGCGTGATTGGAAAACATTTTGAGAACATACACAAGTAGAATTTTTAGGGAGTAGGAATACTACAGTACTATTCTTGTTCATGCACAAGGTTGCTTTTCCCCTTGCTCATTGTTTGAAGACATTTTTGAACTCCCTGATTGTTTTCTTGTGTGCCTAATTCATGAGAAAAATTTATTAATGCATCTAGTTGGTTATTTAAAACAAACAAATCTAAGTTCTAGAGTGATAAAAACTTCAATTGGTCCCCCCAAAAAGTTCTATGACATGTTGCTCAACATCCAAATGAACATAAATGGTATCAAGTTGCACAAAATGACTCTTGGTCTTCTTTCTTCCTAGTCTCTCATTTCCATCCTTTCTATTCTTCCTCTTCTTCCTAAGCTCTTCATGTATTCTTGTTTATTTTCTTCTTATTATCTCATCTACCTTCTTCTATTCATCTCTTCTTCCTCCCATGCTTGATTCCTCCTCTTCCAAAACCATGAATTTCAACTATCTTGTTATGGAACCTCTCTTGAGAATAGATGATCTCAAACTCATTGCTCAATTCAAAGAGTGGTATTCTTCCAAAAATTGCATGGGTGATAAATTTAGGACAAAAAAAAAATTGATTGAATCAGATGCCTTTGCTAGGATCATACTCATGATCTTGTCACAACCTCCTTCTTCATTGAACATATTTCATCTTCTGAGTCTTCTCATCTTTCCTCATCATCCAAGCCTTCTTCCTCCACTAGGTCTTCACTTTCCTCTTCTCCACGATCTCGTTCTTCTTCTACTTCTCCCAAGAGTCATACTTCTCTTTTCAAGACATACCATAATGAGAAATATGACAATCCTTGTGATACCTCTTCCACGAAGAGTGACATGCCCATTTTTTATGACTATGATGTATATGATGACTATAATGATGGACAATATAGTGATACCTATGACACCTCTATTCCAAAAAATCCTCCTAGTCGTGTGCTCGTTCTTACTGGTAACGGGTGTTCACATTGGATAGATTGTGATGGTGATCCATATGATTTTGATTTTGAAAGAGACTTTGATGATTTTTGTAAAAAATACCTGGATGATACATATACTTCTATTGAGAAAGAGAAAGCTCACCACACTGATTATAAACCTAAATACTATAATAATCGCTCCTCTAAGGATTCTCATGCTGAAAATAAAGATTGCACTCTCAAGAAAGATCATGTTAATGATGAACCATTATTTTGTAATGATTCCCTTCCATGCTCTACTTCCTCCAATACTAATACATCTCCTAAAGTCTCCAATTTTTTCAAATATTTCACAAATATTTCATCCAACAAAGGTCCTAATTCTTTTCATTAGATTTCATATAGTTGTCCTCAAGGGCTACCTCTTAAAGAAACTCAAGCTAACCTTCACTTGGTTGCAAATAATTTCAATAATGCTAAACCTAAAGAGCCTAAGCCTTTATATGCTATAATTCCTATTTCAGCTAATCCTTCCCCATCTCTTCCCAAGTCTCCCAT
>MU226674.1:509873-525161 GCA_018584345.1 Thuja plicata
TATATATATATATATATATATATGAAATTTGCATTACTGTTATTAATCTTTTATTTTTGCATAACTAATTACAGAAAAATATATACAGATTTAATAAAGAAAGTTGTTTACATATATATATATATATATATATATATTCCTACTAACTGTTTTGAAAAGATAACAACAATAGAAATAAACATTATGGATATAGATTTAATATGCATTCCTAAATGAGAACATTTCCTTCAAATTAACTAAGTTGAAATACATTAAAATAGTTTGTAAGGTAAATATATTAGTGACAATTTTTTTATCTAACTTTCAGATTTTCTATTCTAAAGTAGCTAAATCAATCTTTTGAAGGAATGCAGTTTCAGATTTATGCATGATACTATATTATTTTGTTTACTCATATTCTATTTTTATTGCAACTAGTAACTCCCACATCACTAAAAATAAATAAATTTAAGGTTTACTTAACAAGTGACCTTGCACAACTTTATTTTGAAATAATAAGAACTTGAAATAACAAGTTTTATAACAATGTCTATCTCCACGTAGAAAGGAATTTATATTCAATCAAGAGCCTAATACAATAAAAAGTTTGTTTTTCTCTAATGATTCCTTACAAGGATGTTTACAATAATTCATAAATTAGCCATATGGCTTAAAGACAAAACTATCATCTTCATGTATATAGTTTGACAAAAGAAACATGGCCCTTTTTTTTTTGAAATTATAGAAAGTAGGTCTCTCTTTCTTTTTTTTTTACTCTAGTTCAATCCAAGTTTCCAAACATAATTCCAATCTTCAAATCTGCATTACAAATCAAAACAAGGGGAAACTAGAAACCATGGGGCTGCTCTCCACCCAACCTAGGCCTCTTATGAGGCCACCCCCAAGATTGAAGAGAAAAACAAAGGTGGGATACATTAATACAACAACAACAACAACAACAACAATAAAAGAACATGAATAATTTACATTAAAATCCCATTCCCAAAGGCTTTCACAAATGATTAATCAAGGATCCTACTTGGGGTGAAGTGGACCAAGTACCCAAGGGAGAAGGCTAACCCAAAACTAAAAAATTCTCAGCCTTCACATGGCTGTACAAACACTTACTTTCGCATTTGCAACTAAAACAACTTCATACCCTTATGACCCCCAAATGAAGCAACAATAAGGGAGGCTTCATGGAGCCCATACTCCATGCTTTTTCCCTCTCCTCCTTGAAGAGAGACTCTACACCAAGGGCTGTCATAACTCCTCCACCCCCAAGACTACTCTTCCCTCCCAAGGGTGAGTGAGTCTTGATACTCCCATTAACAAAACATACAAAGAAAAAAAATGAAAAGCATTGTAACAACATCAAGAATTACAATAAAAAACAAGATTCATGGCTTCCAACAAACCCATAAACACAATAATGATCATTTAGCAAGAGCACATAAGATTACAAGAGAAAGAGTAACACAAAGTACACGAACCTAGAATCCAAGCATAAGGAATATGGTTGTAGAAGAGCTCCCTTTTTAGCCAATTCCCTCCTTCCAAGATCACCAAATCTAGCTATGTCTCTAAGTTAAAAAGTGGGTGTTCAAACTCTCCAACATGGAGAGTTCCCACTAAAAAGCCACTAGAAAGCTCATGGGGAGAAGAAAATTTCTCTAATTGGTCCCTCTTCCCTAACTCTTACACCTTACCAAAAATGGATCTAAAGAGGGAAGCTTCTAAAAAGTGAATTATGTCTTAACACAAAAATGAAATGGTGGTCTATCCAAGTCAAGCCTCACAAGAGTTGATTTTCGTCCAACTTGGGAAACCAACTTTTTAGAAGGGTCACATGGTCAACTAGAGGCTATCCTAGGGTTAAAATGGCCCTTAACTATTGGTTTAACAAGTGGGATACCTAAAAATGACCCCAACACACCCCTAGACATTTCACAACCCCTCTAAAAGTCCACTCTAATAGTAATTTCGAAATTTCAATGAGATGACCACTCACCCATCTCCCAACCCAAGGTATACATATGGGGATTCACTAATTTACTAATCTAGGTAGGTGAACAACCATTCCCAAGTTGACATGTCATGGCCTTAAGTACAAAACACAAGTGTCAAATGACACACACAACATTTACACATCACTAGGCCATGTCATATCCACTTAGGCAAAAATCACAAAGAATAAGAAATACATTTTAGGATTACATTTCCACAATCAACCAAATACATTTACAAATAAAATTATGAAACAATGAGGTCTTGTCTTTCATTAGATGCAACCTTGGCTCAAACTAAGTTCACATATCCCTTTGGTTGGTTTCCTAGATAAAATTCCATGGTTTCTTACCTGTACACTCAATTTAAATATCAGTAGTCTGAGGAGATAAATATACATCATAAGAAAATAAGAAATATTTAAAATTTAAGGAAATCATCAACATATTAAGGTTATTGCTAAATATCTTATGCAGGAGCATCCTAGGTGTAAGGGCAATCTTGCATCACCCAAAAATATTTCTGTTTGCTTTTCAATAAGGGCTATCTTGTGCAGAGCTGCTATTTATGGAAACTTTCTATTTTTAGTAAGTTAGTCATACAATCTCAAAATGTTTTGACTTCACATGTGAAGTTTCATCTTAGTCTTATCAGCCTGCCAGTAAAGTTTCATGGCTAGATCAGGTCTAGTTTTGAAGATATTAAAGATTTTTGATATTGGCAGTAGGGTACAGAAACTTTGAACTTAGTTTTGAAGGCTTTAGAGGCCCCGAATGAGGTAAAAAATTTGGGTGACAGGTGCGTGCACTAGTCAAGCCTGTAGAGCGCTTCATGGCCTTTCCGGATTGGGGTCATAATAGTCAATCGGGTCAACTGGCGATGACTTATGGTCTTCTGAAGTTGGGTCACCTGAAATGGTAGAAAATAATTTTTCTTCAAAATTTATGTTTAGGTTTCAAAAGTTATTTTGAGCCAACTATGATGTAATAAATTGTAAAATAAAATAATTCTAAGTTTGGTTGGCCCTATGGGCTAAATTTTTGGAACCTTCTCGGGTGGTGAAAATTGCCTATATAAAGAAGGCCTGTAGAGTTGTCTAGGGCGGTTTTGGGTAGATCTAGGTAATAATTCAAGGCTTTCTCCTACAGAATATTGTAAGGGGAATGCCCATGTGGCTTTGCATATTGTAATTCTGAAAGTTTGTAATTTCACATTTGTGGAGATAATAAGAAGCCCATTTTTTGTTCTTGCAAATTTTTGTTGCTTCTCTGTTTCTATTATGTGTTTGTGGTATTAAGGGGAGCACCCTTCATCAAGATCACAAGAATACATCAATCTCATTTTAAGCATTTATCATAAGGTAAAATTCACATTGCAAGAAATCAAAATTAAATATCTATTTCTAATAAATCCCAATTTCATCAATAACCATAACTTAATCATAATGTATTTCCAAATCAATTGTCTTAGAATAAATGTCCATAATAGGAAACATACTATAGTCCATAAGGTGCATCATAAAGCATAAAATCCATAATGTCCATAGTGCATTAAAAATAAAGTATCATATGCTAAATCTATCATAAGCATAAAAATTGAAAAACTATGATGGGGTTCGGGGTGAGGCCTCACAGATAAGTTTAAGAAGAAACAAGATTCCAATACTTCAAGAGGAAGAGGTAGAGGAAGAGACACAAAAGGACAAAAAAGTGGTTATGGAGGAAGAATATTTGAATCTAAAGGACAATCCGACTAAGGTCATTGAAAAACATGAAGGAAAATTCAATAGGGGAAGTTCAAGTAGAGGGAGGAACTCAAAAAAAAAAGGAAGAGGCATTAGTCAAGGGAGAGGCAACTATTTTGCCAACATGAAGTGTTATCACTGTAATCAGTTAGGACATCCAGCCTATAGGTGTCTAGAGAAGGGAAGTACCTCTCAAGGAGGTGACAAAAGAGTGAACTATGTTCAGGAAGAGAAAAGTGGGAACAAGAACCCTGAAGTACCATTGGAATCAGAGGAGGGAGAAAACCTTATGATGAGGAGAACTCTCATAAAAGAACCAGTGAAGAAAGAAAGTAGTCAGAGGAGAGCACTATTTAGAGTAAAGTGTTAGATGATGGGAAAGGTGTATAGAGTCATCATAGACTCAGGATCAACTAACAACATAGTGTCAGAAGAGGCAATCAGTAAGCTGAAAACAACAAGGATACCCCACACCAACCCTTATAAGGTCACTTAGCTAAACAAAGGACAATATGTCCTAGTTAATGAACAAGCTTGGGTGGAATTCTCCATTGGGAGATATAAGGATAAAGTCTTATGTGATGTCTTACCTATGGACACTTGTAACTTGCTCCTAGGTAGACCATGGCAATTTGACTTGATGGCCATGCATAATGGAGTGGAAAACTCATATACCTTCACGAAAGACAATGTGACATACAAAATCTGGTCACTATTGAAGGATGTAGAAGTGAAGTCTACTTTTCCCAATGTTCTCATGGTTGGTGAAAAGGAGTTCTTAGAGACTCTATATGAAGGAGAAGGACTTGGCTTTGCACTAGTGTTGAAGCCAAAGGAAGTTGCTGACAAATCAGAGAAGAAGACAGAGATGCCCAAATAAGTTCAAGAAATGCTAGTAAAGTATCAAGGGATAGTGAGTGATGGACAACCAACCACCTTACCACCTAAGAGGTCAGTAAGCCACAAAATAGACCTAATCCCTGGATCTGCCCTACCCAATATAGTAGCCTATAAAATGACTCCCGAATAGAATGAAGAGATAGCTAGACAAGTTCAAGAACTTTTAGAACAAGGACTTATAAGAAAGAGTGTTAGCCCTTGTATTGTACCCACAGTCCTAGCACCTAAGAAGGGGAGGAACTTGGAGGTTATGTATAGACTCTAGAAAAATCAATGGGATTACCATTAGGTATAGGCTCCCTATCCCTAGGATAGAATACCTAATGGACTATCTAGGAGGGGATAGATACTTTACAAAGATAGACCTAAAAAGTGGTTACCACCAGATAAGGGTGAATGAAGGGGATGAGTGGAAGACAACCTTAAAAACTATAGAAGGACTATATGAATGGCTTGTCATGCCATTTGGTTGTCAAATGCCCCATCATCATTCATGAGGTTGATGAATGAAGTAATTAAAGAGTATAATGGGAATTTTATAGTGGTCTACTTAGATGATATACTCATCTATACTAAGACAAGAGAGGAGCACCTCCAGCACTTGGAATTGGTTTATAAGAAGCTGCAGGAGGAGAAGTTGATGATCAACTTAGAAAAGTGTGAGTTCATCAAGACAAAGTTGTTGTACCTTGGTTTTGTGCTATTATAGGGAAACTTAAAAATGGATACAAGAAAAGTTGAGCCTATCATTAACTAGCCTACTCCAAGGACAAGCACTAAGGTAAGGAGCTTTCATGGTCTTGCATAATACTATAGAAAATTTATTAAACAATTTAGTGAAATATGTGCTCCTATGTTAGATACAATTAAGGGAGGCATGAAGACCAAGTTTGTTTGGAATGAGTAAGCTAATAATGGTTTTGAGTTACTGAAGAAGAAGATTGCAACCCAACCAATTTTGGTGTTGCCATGTTTTGAAAAATTGTTCACAGTAGAGTGTGATTCCAACAATGTGGCAATTGGAGCAGTCTTAAGCTAGGAGGGAAGACCAGTGGCTTTCCATTGAGAGAAGTTGAGTGAAGCTAAGAAGAAATATCCTTCTTATGACCTAGAGATGTATGATCTGGTCCAGTCATTGATAAAATAGAGGCATTATCTATTGCCAAAGGAGTTTGTTGTCTATTATGACAACCAATCATTGAGTTTCTTGAACTCACAAGACAAATTGAGTCATAAGCACATGAAGTGAGTTGAATACATACAAGAATATACATTCAACATCAAATACAAGAAAGGGTTGCAGAATAAAGTTGAAGATGCTTTGAGCAGAAGAGCATTGACCATTCAGGAGATTCAACTATAGAGTATGGGAATTGACAAATTCAAGGACATGTATGAGGAAGATGAGGACTTTGTAGACATCTACAAGGTATGTCAAGAGTATAAAAATCACTTTCATAGTTAATACTCTGAATACACTTTGCAGTTCGGTCTATTGTTTAAAGGGGGTTAGTTGTGTGTCCCTAGGGGGTCTATTAGAATGAATCTCATACAAGAGAAACACAATGGTGCACTTAGTGGCCATTTTGGGGTTAATAAAACTCAAGAGTTAGTTCAAAGATTCTATTTTTGGCCCAAGATGAAATTGGATGTGAAGAGATATGTTGAGGGTTATGTTATCTGTCAGAAGGCCAAAGAAACATCTACAAATGCAGGCCTATATCAATCCTTAACCATTCCAACTAGGCTATGGTAATGTCTAAGCATGGAATTTGTGGTAGTTTTTCCCACGAATAGATAAGGAATGGATAGTGTCTATGTGATTGTAGACAGATTCAGTAAGATGGATCACTTTGTGCCAGCAAGACAAAAAATGATGCCAGTCAAATAGCTTCTTTACTCTTCAAGGAAGTTTTTAGGATTCATGGTTTACCAATGAGTATAGTGTCTGACAGAGACACCAAGTTTATGAGCCACTTTTGGAAGACTCTTCGGTATAAGTTGGGAAATGACTTATCATTTGGATCTGCCTACCATCCTCAGTCAGATGGTCAGATAGAGGTTGTAAATAGGAGCCTTGGAAATCTCCTAAGATGCTTAACAAAAGAGTATGGTTAGACATGGTACCAACTCATTTCACAAGAAAAATATTCTTATAATGATATTGTTAATAGGAACATAGGGAAAAGTCCTTTTGAAATTGTATATGGCATTCATCCTAGAGGAATTCATGAACTCAAAGAACTCAAAGATGGAACTAAAGGAAGTGGATATGCTGAGGATTTTTCATATGCTATGCAAGAGGTTCATGAGATAGTCAGGAAGACTCTCACTAAGAATATAGAGAATACCAAGACTAAAGTGGATGAGAGAATAAGGGATGTCCAATTCAATATTGGAGATCTAGTAAGGGTTCATCTTAATAAGGCAAGACTTTAGAAAGGAACACCTCACAAAATTCATATGAGGAGAATTGGTCCATGTGTCATCGTAGAAAAATATGGAGCAAATGCCTACAAGGTGGAACTTTTGGAGGATTTGGGTTTATCACCAGTCTTCAATGTTGCAGACTCGGTACTTTACAAAGGCCCAATCCCTGATGCTGATCAGATTCTAAATGAAGTAATACCTGAGGTTGAAGAACTACGCTTGCCATCTACACCAATTAAACAAGCATAGAACATTATGGATTTGAGAGTCTACAAGAAGACCAAAAAGGAGTATAAAGAAAACTTGATTAAATGGCAAGGGAAATCTAATGCAGATGATGTATGGATCAATGAAACTAAGTTGATGAAGTTGGTTTTAGATCTCAACTTACTCAATCCAAGGGTGGATTGAAGTCTTTTTCTTAGGGGAGGATGGTGTAGGAGCACCTAGGCAATCCTCAAAGCCATCAAGTTTTGTCCTATATCTTACCTTATCCAAGTTAGAGTGTGTGTTTAAATTGAACCTTATAAATTCATGCAAGATGTGTTACTAGGTGGATAGATATTTAGTATCTAATCCAACCTAGTTTAGTTAGGTTTCTTTATTGTAATTTTGGTCTAAATGGGAAATATGGCCTAAATATGTCCCAGACCCTAGCATAGAAGAAAATATGATTTTATAGGAATTTATGAGGTTGGTTCATTTAGCTACAGGGGTTAGAGGACCTAAAAGATAGGGAGGAGGCATAAATGCAAAGATTCCAAAAGTTGCTCAAAAGTTGTCATGACAACATTTGCAATTTTTGCAAATGTTGCATGCAGATCAGAAACTTTGGATTCCCCTCATTGTAGGAGTGTTAAATTAATTAACCAAGCCTAGAAACAAGGAGGAATAATATTAAGTATGTATTGGACTCATTTCCTGAGGCATGAGTTTTTGTAAGCAAGTTTTGAATAGTGAAAAGTGACTACAATTATGTGTTAGTGTGATTTTCGAGCATTTGGTGTTACACAGAATTTTAATAGATTTAATCATAAGATCCAAGTGTGGATTAATTTAGAGGGGTGTGTTCTAAGAAATTTTAATTTAGGGTGTTATTCTTTTTGAGTTAGTTTTCTATTTGTAGAAAAATAATCTTAAACTAGGTAGTCTGGTGGTGTGATTCAGGGTAACTTTTCTTTCATGGCTCCTCATGTAATTCAACTGTGGAAAACAAATTTTTTTGAATGAAATGCTTAAGGGATCCATTTTACATAGTGTATATAGAGGTAGGAGGTTAGGAGATATGTGTTACTATTTATAAGGTCATGCCCTAGGCGAGTTAGGATAGCTCGGTTAGGAGTATGACAAGGATAAATCCACTTGTAGAGACAAGGGAGTGTAATGGAGGACTGAACAAGGTGTGGTCCCAATTTTATTAGGTTCTCATAGGTCCCTAGTGTCAATATTAGAGCTTAGCCAATCCATTTGGATTGAGTTTTGAGGAGAAATCAGAGAGTTGCAAGTAGAGAGCCAAAATAGGCCTAAAAGCCCTACTTTTTAGGACATTGATGTATGGATAGATTGGGAACCTTAAACCTTAGAAATATTGTAGGTCTCCCAAAATGGTATATGGATACTTGATTATATTTTGGGTTTGTGAGTAAATTTTGAGAGTTAATCCAAAAAAACCCTCTGGATAGGGCTAATAGGATCATTAGGCCTAATAGGACAGTTTGAAGATAAATTGTGAACACGAACAAATTGGGTTTGAAGACTTGTGGAAATGGAGTAGAATGGATACATAATGAACAATCAAAGCCTATAAATGGCCCTTGTTTCAAGAGAGAACTTGGTATGAAGGATTTGGCATTGAAATTTTTCAAGCCATAGGAAGAATTGAGACAAAACTATGAGATAGTTGTCCCTTAGAGTGAAACACAAAATTGGAGACTCCTAGAGAAGAGATAGGAGTGGTCTTAGGTTTAGTACCTAGAGACTAGAGATGTCCTAAAGAGATATTGGGATCCTAATGGGACTAGAAAGAGCAAAGTCTAGTCTAGAAGCATTTGTGTAAGCACACTCTACAAGGTTACTTCTATCACTTCTTCTTCTCTTCTTCCTTCTTTTGTTCTTCTTCCTCTTTGTTTTTAGAATCATCTGCTATAGAAGTGTCCATATTCCCTGTAAAAGTGTCATTTTCATCTTGAGAGGTGTTAAGAGTTACTGTCACACCAAAAACATAGAAATCTGGTGGTGGATCTACTCCACTCTTGTCAGAAGTTGTCTCTATTGCTATTGAGTTCTCACCCATTCCCAATTGTGTAGGCAAAGTGGTCTTAGGAGGTGGGGGCTTAAAATAATTAGTATTCATCAATATCTTCTCTAGTGCCTTCTGTGTTTCCTCAATGACTTCATCATACTTCCTTACCATGATTTTCAACAATCTCACCTTGGTCCTTAATAGAGGTTTTAATTCCTTGTATATTTTATCTCTTTCTTGTACTAATATCACAGGTAGCATGTTATAAATTTCTTGGTTCCTAATTTTATCATCATCAATCTATGCTACATATTTTCTTATCTCCAATTTCCCATATAATTCTATAGGTATACTTCCTTCAATTTCTAAAAGTGTCTTTTTGAAAGTAAGTAAATGTTCAATCACAATGTCTTCAATCTTAAGCTCATCTGATTCTTCATATCTATCATAGTATTTATCAATTGTGACTAATTTAACTTGTTCTAATGCTCTCTTCTCTATCATCTTTAGGTTAGGTTTCTATATGTGCTTCTCTTCTTTCTTCTCTTCTCTTACTGTGCTCTGCTCCTTTGGCGATGTCTGCATGCTTGATCTAGTAACTCTAGAAGTAATGTTATTTTCTTGTTTTTTTGTTGTTGTGGAGAAGGTGGACTGGCTACCATAACTACCTCAAGAGTGGGAGGGGATTCAATACTTCCACTTTCTGGTCGAAGAGATCTTTTTTTCATCTTCTTGTTCACTTCTTTCAGTTCTTCTTTTGTCAACCCATCTTTTACATCATATTCATGTACAACATTCTCAATATTTCTCTTCCTCTGACCTCTAGTCTATTCTTCTCTCACCTTCACTGACATCTCCTCATATGTGTTGATGGGGGTCTGTGACCAGGTTTGCCAACATATGTAAGTTTTCAGTGGGTACCGGGGTACCGACCAACTTTGCCTGTAAAGGTTGTCCGGAGAAATGAAATTCTCTGGGCCTTCAAGCACCTGAGAGTTGGGTCTCGACAATGCAGGGACTTAGTTGGGAGTGTGATTGTTTTTTTCATGGGAATATCTAGTTATCTCAGCTCATCTACTCTGGCAACTTAGGTAACTATGGTTTCATGCAAGCGTTCGTTAGTTACCAAATAAACTCCAAAAGATACATTAAGGTTAGGAATGTTTCATCTACTTATAGTTGTGCTAAACATTCAAAACATCAACCATGCTCTAACATACTACACTGAATAGTGAATAAACATAAAACCAGTAGTTCATACTTATCCAATAGAGAAGGGAAAAGGAAGGTCGTTAATCTACTTCAAATGTTTAGAGCGAGGGACATAAAGAACATACAACACAAAAGGGTATTAACTCAGAAGCCAGAAGACAAACAATAGCATTGAAAGAGTCCTTCCTTCTTCATTAATGGATTCCTAGCTAGCACTGGTGCGTACAATCACAATGGCTCTAGGGGAGAATTTAACTACTAAAAGCTTCTAACACTAATGAGCATTGAGCTCTGCAACTAAGAACTTAGAAACACTTAAATGCTATTAGCTATGGACTGCAAAATAATCAATTTTTCCAACCCTTGGAATGAGTTAGGAATTATTATTTATACAAAAGTTTACCCTAAAATTAACCTAACTTGCTACACACTTGAACAATATAATACAATTTACGGTGGCTGGTACTACCTGTACCACGGTACAAAGACCTCGAGATGAAAAAGTTCTGACATGTCAAAAGAATAAGAAAAGGAAGGAGGAGTAGAATAATTGGCCTCAAGAAGAGAGCTAGAGAGAAAGTAGAAGAAAAATAATCCCCTGCAGATCGAGGCTACATGCCTCATTAATGGGAAAGTGGCTCACTATCTCTGATGTGCCAGGTGTTATGTTGGAGTGACACCTTGGGAAGACCACCTGTCAGAATCATCTTTGAGCTAATGTGCATTGTTGGGATCACCTACCTTCTGACATCCTCATTAACCATCTGATAATGACAGGTTGGATCTGACTAAATTCAACGAGGGTCAGCCAATGAATACAAAATTGTGGATCTAGAATTCTGGGACCAGGGAGCCTAAGCTCAAAGAATAAAGAATACAAAAATACGTGCGGTCGATGGAAATCTTTGGACTCTGGAGAAACTTATTGTTCCTTACTGTTCTTGAATGTTTCTAATACTTGGCTAATGCCTTCTTTGTCTATGTCCTTGATTCTATCCCATCGACTGTGAATAGCCTGCAACTTTTCTTCAACCTCTCTGGCCCCACTCCGAAACTCATCTACCATCTTTATGACATCATGTGCTCGGATCATCATCTTGGATAATCTTGATAATCTGCCCTGGTCAAAATCTCTGGCAACTGGAAATAGGGACTCCATTTGTCCATCAAATTTTATAAGGATGTAGTCCTCTGGGGTGCATGTTCCAGTGGTGAAAGGATCAACTCGTGATTCCCTGACAACAAATGCTTGAAATAGGCCCAAGGAATATTGAGCCGCAGTCACCTTTTATTTTAAGGCCTTAACTAGTTCCTTGCATACTTTGATTTTAAGGCCAAGTCTGGAGTACTCAGCCTAGAGGGAATCATATGATTATTCTCCCAAAATTCCCACCTCTATGGTGGCTTCTTCTTCGACATTGTGGATTTCTTCCAACCCGGCCTTCCACTTTTCATATTTTTCCAAGTTTTGCTCCCATACAAGAGCGAAGCCATTCGCCTGACTGAGGTTGATTTGGTAAATATCTGGGAGGGACACCACTAGGAATTGTCTTATGGTAGCTATCTACTTGGTGACCCACCCATCCATAGCCTATGCCTTCTTCTTCATGGCCCAGAGAGAATCCATATCACCCTGTGTAAGCGGTAATCCAGAGGTAGAAGTTTCCAAGCAGATCTCGGCCAGGGGATGTGTAATTTCTACCAAAATTATGAGGAGATTTGCATTAGTTTCTCTTTCCTCCATTATCTTCTGGCCTTGTTCAATGTATCAGGCCTCCACTACTTTGGTGGCCTCTCTCATCAGGTCCAATCCACCCTGCTTATCCCTTCTCCCTAGTGCCACTTCTGTAACAATGTAATCTTTGGGCCTTACAGCCGCTACATCTGCATCTGGAGGAGGTGTTGCAACTATCAGAATTGTGATTCCTATTGGACTAGTCTGGAGGGTATGGACTATCGATGCCTTCTTGGGCTTCTAGGCCTCTGCACCTTGGGCCATCTTCTTGGCCAAGGAGAGCGGGACATTTGATGTGACCGCCGAGGCTTTTCTCTTTCTCAATTCTACCAGCCATTAAGCTAACTCAGGTGGCTTTCTTATCAAGACCTGGGCATCTATATTCTTTTTAGAATCTGGCTTAGCATTCCCAAAATTTGCAGTGTCATCGAGCTCCTTTTCTTTATTTTGTTCCTATTCTTACTCCCATTCTCTAGAGGCTTCAGTATTTTCCGCAGTGTTGGCATCTTCTTTTGTGATATCTGGAACTTCCTCTTCTCTGGCATCACTATCACCTATATCTTTGGGGACCTCCTCCCCCTCACCATTAGTTGATCTAACATTTACATTTTCTAGGACTTCTCGGTCACTTTGCTGCTATTGTTCTTTGGCCTCATTGGCCTCATCCACTTGGACATTTTCCTCCATTGGAATGTCTTCTAGAGGTGGCTGATGTTTTTGACCAAAATCTAACAATGCTGTCACTTTTACTACTTCACCAAATGTGTTGCGAGGTCCTTGGTCACCCAGAGTTACCAAATGCATTTAGAGCATGATGATTAGGGGTACAGTTGATCCCGAGGGTTCAGGTTCTCCAACCATTGGTTGCCCATCTGTGCTTTTCCTTGGTTCATCCTTGGTCTCTTGGACCAGTGTTTTCTCCCATTCAGGCTCCCTTTGTGTCTCTTCTCAGACCTCCTCTTTAGTAGCCTCTTATTCTTAGACCTCTTCTTCCATGGGGAATTTCTCCTTTTCTTGGGCGGTGATCTCCTCCGCTGCATGATGTACATCCTCATGAAGGTTCATGAGGTCATCTGATTCAAAAATATCATGAATTCATTGTGTGGGGGAGAGGAATCATAAATATTTTCAAGTTTGGGAGATTCCAAACTGACATCAACTGGGGGCATATCTGGCATATTGGGGCTAGCAGTTGTGCTTGGAGTGGGGGTCACCTTTTTCCTCTTCTTTCTGAGAAATGCGACCCTGATCTCCAAAATACTGGTAGACTTAACCTTAGTGAAAGCTTATCTACTCATCATTGCAGCCAACGATGCAGATCCTATCGGGTGAGCAGATGCCATGGGTGTCATGAGGAGACTAGAGGATATCTGTGTGCTTATCTGTTGGCTGGCCAACCTTGCCAACTCCATTTTTTTTTGTAATTGTACCATTAAGGGGGTGGGGCTTTAGGGAGGTACCTTGGCCAGGGTGCCCTCTTTTTTTTTCCCCTTACTTGTGCTAGGTCTAGCGGTGGCAGTGGAAGTCAAAGTAGACCTTCAGATAATCAATCCCTTTTAGGTGCTTTTGGGACACACATGGGAAAAATACTAGTGACTGGCCTCCAAAATTGGGCAGCATACTCCCTCAATTTTCAGGAGTTCTGGGGTGGCCCAATCCACCGAAGGGAGATCCAACTTGTCTAATCCCTGCCCTTTGTATGCTGGGTCTTCTAATGGACCATCATCTAAAAACCCCTTTGGAAAAGTCTGAAGGTCGAGCACCTTCATGAGCCCCTTAGACATCTGTGAATGTTGATGGGCCTGGAGGTCAAAACTATCTTGACAATCTGCCAAAAAGTCTTCAATATCTTCCTTGTGCGGCGGGGATTCCTGGGGAAGTGCCAAGGTAATCTTACCTAGAGGATCATAATTTTTCCTAGCATGGTGGAATTACACCAATCCCGGGCTTTTCAACTCACTATCCGCCTCCCTTGTTGTGGTGAGGCTGCATGTATAATTCCCACACAAAACTAGGAATGGGGTGTTGATGACCTTCTTTAATGTAAAGAAGGCGTGTAGGTCTAGGATCTATTGGAAAATATCCAAAAAAATAATTCCATCCCCACAATACCAGGGAAGAAGATAGGTTTTCCCAGAGAAGCCGGTCACCTGAATGTAGGTGTGGTGTTGAAACTAAATACAATAATGGCCATAAGTACTGACCAGGTTCATCACGTCATGCGATAATTGCTACGTGAAATCCTGAGTAAGTGTTAGAATATTTTGGTAAATGAAAACATCATTTACCCTACAAAAATTTAGGAAACTGAGGTCCCATTGGACTTGGGGATAATGATCCCATGGTGTTAACTTGCCCAGCCCATTTCAAAGTTCACCTACTGCTCCCAAACCTAGAAAAGCTAGTCTTTGTTGGGCTAGTGCCCATAGTACGTATGATGTCATATATAAATTTGAACTCTAGATGATTCCCTTCAGCTATGTGTCCACATGATTGGTGATGATGGCTACCTAGTTTAAATTTTAGTAGCGGGTGGTGATGCAGTAAAGAAAGTAGTACATCCATGCCAAGAAATCCAAGGCATGGGGCAATCTGAAGATCCTGCATAGAAATATGATGCCCGCTTGAATGGGCTCTTTGAAATCCCCTTGGGGAATATCCAACTTCATCCTATTATGGTCCTATTACCCAAATTTTTCACATGTTGGATAGTAGTCATAGCGGTTAAAAATTTGCATAAAGAAATATCTCTTTGACAATACTATGCAACTAATGAAAATGAATATGTTTCTATTACATTCATATTATCATATTTCATTTGTATTCTAAGTATTGATCAAAGGCGTACTTTCAAATTCATAAATGATCATTACATTGTGCATTCAAACTGAATGTATTAGACAAGTGCATAGGTTACATCTTGCATACTGAAACTTAGAGGACATATGCAGAAAAGAAAGTAAGAGAGAAATATGATGGGTTCTAGGGATCTATGTATTGCCTTTAAGAGTTCTTCTAGTTTCTAGATTTGTTCATCTC